>JAODLM010000810.1:0-134982 GCA_036937905.1 Salvia rosmarinus
TTTCAATCGACCATTTCCCACCGCTTCAATTGCTAGCGACAACCGCCTGGTCATGAGGTACCATGAAAGAAGGGAGACCACTAGCGAAGAAGGTTGGCTGGAGATCTCTTCGTCGAGCTAGCAACCCCATGTAGCAATGATCGGCGAGATAGCGCATAGACAAGAAATTGTTCTAATTTATCTATAACAGTAAGAGCCTTGTGCCCTGGTTGCCCACACTCGCACCTCTTTATTCAGTTTTTCCTCAGCCATAATTTTGAGTCTTGGGTCTTCATTTAGTTTAATTCTATTATCACTTTTGCTCTAGTTTTAGCTCTTCCATTGTTTACGCTTTGAACGTTTTCGTCCGAAGAATTCCATTCTTTTCCAGCCTGACGCTGGGATTTGACCCAACGATTGTTCTTCGTACGCCTCCCTACGGGTTTTATATATTTATTTTCCGCTTTCTATGTTTTATCGTATTTTTATCCTGCTAATTATGTCTGCTAAACCGTTTCTAACTTGTGGTATCTGCATGATTCGATCCCATATGTCAGGATTCCTCGCTATTGCTATTTACCTTCCGTGCATCGATTCATGATTCATGGTGGTGCTTATTTATATGTGTTGATTCGATCAATCTTGATGCATATCTAGCTGCCGCTAACGACGAATCAGATTAATTGTCAATCGATCTCAATGCATGATACTAATAAGCTTCAGTCAGAATCGAGATAGGACATTGTGAGGAAGCATATTCTTAGTGATCCATTTGAGTTGCTTATTTTCCTCTAGAGACGTAACCGTGATAGGGAAAATTAGTAATCAATCGCCGCAATTGTCGAATCGTTGTTGGTTATATATGTGATCTTCCGCCTCGTTCGATTAAAACTAAGCACACAAGGTGATAAACATCGCTAGGATAGGATTGATGCACCCCTAGGTTAGTCTTTCTTCATAGTTATCTTTTGAGATTTTATTGCTTTATTTATTTCGCTGGTTACCTTTGCTTTGGATTAAATTCAAGCCTTAAACCTTTCACCCTTTTCCTGCTCGATAATGATGAATTATCCTGAGCTAGCTTCCTGTTTTCAGACATAACCCCGTGGATACGATACTCGACTTACCTTCTATATACGCCTTTTCGTGTTAGAAAAGTGAGCGATCAACAGAGGCGACAAGGCACGGGTCGTGCCTCAGCGCACGCCTAACCCATCTCGGGTCCACCCAACCTTTTTCGCTCATTCCATTTTTCAATTGATCCAGTTCCGACCCACCGATTCACTGCTCCGCCTCAGCTTTTGATTTTTGGCCCAACTCGCTTTGAAGAGTCCGGTCCATGCCCTGCATGCGAGGTCCGCTTTAGTTTTTGAAGATTTTACTTTGCAAATTTATGCACAAATTAGGCAGTGAAGACAAGATCCACGAGTGGGTCATGATGAATGAATTTATTTTATTTTTATCGCTCAAAGTAGATGTTTAAATTATGCAAGAATACGTTGTGTATGTTTAATTACGTAGATAAACATGTCATATGTTGTCGGATCAATGCGATAAATAGCATGCTAGTTTATCACGCTTAAGCATGTTTTAGAATTTCATGTAGCATGTTTTACATGTTGAGTTCTAGAAAGCATGTTAGATTACACGATCTCGCATGGACAAACCTTTTTGAAACAAAAGACTAAATAAGAAACCCGACGACACTTTTTAAATTAAAGACGCCAAGACCTCCACATTTGGACTCTAAACAGCAGACGATTGAGTAAACACACGCCGCGGGTTTGCTTGCAATCGCTTATCATAAGTTTATTAGATGAGATTTCTAAATAAAACATTTTAGTCTATTGAGAAGGAGAGTTTCGTGTAAACATCCACGCACGGCTTCAGATGCAAGCGATTTTCATAAGTTCTCTGAGTTAGATTTAAAATATAATGACAAAAGAATTTAAATTGAAGTCGGTATGGTCCGAGTGAGTATGCTAATTTAAGAATTCATTTTCCGTTGTCAAATTATGGTAATTGCTTAGGCATCACCTCAAGTACAATTTCCCGTGAAGTCCATTCTTCATGATAGTGATGGGTCTAGTAAGTCCAATCATTAATTTCATTCATTATAAGGATGTTGATATGGATTGAAATTAAACACTATAGGTTTATTTTAGTCTAGTCAAGGGGTTCATATAAACGCCCACACGTGTGGTTTGCATGTGAGATTCCTCACGATTGAGGTTTCAATTAATATTATTTTATCAAAAGGTTACAATATTATTGTTACTTAATTATGTGCGATCAGATGCTCATATGTTTTACATTATATTTCGATATGTCTCTTTACATCGATTATCAATATGCTCGCATAAAACTCTATCCGTCTAAATTTTATCGAGTAGAAACGAAACATGGAGTATGTTCTTATCACAGAACACATGTTTGTTTCACTACTCCCAAACCTCGACGCCTTATCGACGATCGACGAACGAGTAGCGAGAGTCAAGCATTTCGCATAAGTCAAACAATATGGCCAAGTGCTATATGATGACTACAATGTCCAAAGGCTTGCAACCGCAACATCAATCGATGGTAGACGCGACCAAATATGGTCAAGTCTCGAGAGTAAGTTTAGCACGACGGACAACCGCTTCTACACAATGAGAGAAATCATGCTGCAGTAGATGGGCATAAGTTCGTCCATGAACATGTCTCCCATACGACTCATCTCATGGATAGTCTTGATCATTGGGTGGAGGTATCGACAAAGAAGCCAAAGTCGATATCATCCTCTACACAACGCCCAAGTCTTTGAGAATTTTCACACGAACGCGATCATGAGCAAGACGGATTTTACACTTAGTTAGTTGCTCAACGATCTCGTAGCTGCAGGTAGAGTCATGGAAAAGAAGACA
The DNA here is from genome assembly GCA_036937905.1 of Salvia rosmarinus. Classification (NCBI taxonomy): domain Eukaryota; kingdom Viridiplantae; phylum Streptophyta; class Magnoliopsida; order Lamiales; family Lamiaceae; genus Salvia; species Salvia rosmarinus. Next base: position 2,886 of record JAODLM010000810.1, read on the forward strand.
TGCCCTTGCTAGCACATCTAAGGGCCCCAATTTTCCATTGAAAGTTGGAAGAAGAAAACGGTGCAAAGGCAGAGGTAAGGAAAAAAAGGGAGAGTAGTGAGCAAGAACATGGTTGCCACCGAGGCTTGAAAGCCAAAAGGAGATGTGCTCCGCTGAAAGACTAGGTATGGAAGGCTAATCAGTAGTATGCTCAAGGCTCAAGGTACGCCATTTTCTTTAGTAAGGGAAACATGTTTAGCGATTTGTTCTACTCATTCATGGATAGTAGATAATGGTGTGATCGATCATGCTCAGAATACTATATGGGTTCCCGCGACGTGGAGCTGTTGATGGAGAGATAACGATCTCCATGGGCAACACGATCAAAGTCGAGGTCGCTGGCAACTTGAGATGTTACTTTGTGCTTTGATATGACAGCTTTAGTATTAAAGGATGTTTTATATATGCCGGCACCGCCAAACCGCTGCCAAAGGTCTTAAGCACGCAAGAGACTATTTATAATCTCCTTCAACTTGAACACATAGTTCCGTATATGGCAAGTTGGGGCTCGAACCCAAGAGAGCTCTCGTTGTGTTGTCACCGAGGTGTCACAGCTTGAGTAGTGGTTTCGTAGGGCAAGGTCGTCACAAATTGACGATCTCAATAGAGATGTATCGAGATAGATCTTGAGCGTAAAGTAAAGTCGAAAACTAAACACGTAAAAGGTTAAACAATGCTTAGGCCAAGGGTTCCACACGCTGAGATACCGGGTCAAGGTGTCGGTCATAGGTTCAAAGGTTTTCACCACGAGTGAATGTCGCTGGTTAAAGGTACCATGTAGACGCCTTTGGTCATCACGCACACCGTGCCCCAAACTCAATTTTGCCTCAGTTTTAGGACCTAAGCATGAGACCCCCGCCTTGCCCCTTACTAAGACGCCTCCCTAGAAGACACTTCACTAGGGTATCCCGCCCAACTTGACTCACTAGATAGCCCAATGTTGTTACGATGAGAATGTATGCAACACAATATTACAAAAGTGCACGAATCAACAAGTAATATACTAAAATATTCCGAGATCGAATCCATGTGGAACGCACTTTTAAACCACGCCAATACAATTGGTTTGTGATTATGAGAGAAAACAATTAAAGAGAACTTTACACCGAGACGAGGTGAAATTTCGACAAACTATGATTAACAGATCGACATTAAGAGGGAAAATAGACTTGACCATTCGATTCCACCCATGTCTGCACTGCCACGCCTCAACATTATCTTTGCCTCATATATGACATGAAATCTTCCAACTCTTAATATTTTTCCAAATCTAAGATTATACCTCTAAGCTCTCCAATATATTCCTATATCAAGTGCTTTAAGAGTATCTCTACCATTCCATTCATTTATGTCACGCAAGGCAAACACATATTCCTATGCTATTCACACACATAATATTTAAATCATGTTCTAAGGCCACTTTCTTGTTTTCCACTTATGAGAGCTTCCCAAATCATAGAGCTAAGATCTCACCCATGGTGATCAATCACAAGCAAGATAAATAATCGCCAAGAAAACGATAATAACTTAACAAGATAAGGTAAAACGGGCTCGCCACACGATCACGAGTTTCATCAAAAGATCAAGTCCTACAAATTTAGCTCATAGCGAGTCAGGCAATGTAATTCAAAACACAAATGCCATAGCAAAGTAAAAAGAATTGAGATTCAAAGTTAACACTGTCGTCGAATCACGTGCAGCCTCATCGATCGCCGCCTTCCCGATAGCTTCCTCTCCAAGGTGTTGCCCTCCCGACTCTCTTTTTCGTACATCAATAATGAATAATTCCCACGCCTCCCTTTAATAACCAACTCGACACTTTTAGTGTACAAATTTAGGCACCGCAAACCCTTCATCCACGATCCTTTCTTTTCCGCTGCTCGCAAACGCGTCTCTTTGCGCTGCCGTGGCCGCCGCCACGTGGTCAGGTCCCGCAAATCTTCTTCGCTTCTACAGCGCTGCCTCATCTCGCTAACACGAGCTCCTACTCGCCACACAAGCACGAGCTCGTCCCTCCCGATGAAGACCTCAGATCCGAACTCAACTCCTTACAAACTCGACTCACATAAAGGTCCGCCCTCAAGTCTCGAGCTCGCGTCCGGACATCGCCTCGATTTTTTCCTTTCTTCCGAGCTCGACCTTGAAGACTTCGCTCACAAATCCAATCTCGCCATCATCACGAGCTGCCAAGAGTCCGACTCGCCACGAGTCCGACCGCCACGAGTTTTAGTGTCGAGGTCATCTTCACACTTCAGAATCTTTCAATCTTTGAACTCGGGCTGGTTGCGAGCTCGGCTCGCTCTCTTCTTTCCAAGTTTGCTCGCCACGAGCTCTAAGTCTCGAGTTCTGTAGTCTGAGCCTGCTTCCTGACCGCCTCCAACCTCCTCGGTCTTCACTTTTCCGTAGTTTTGACTGCCTTTGTAGTCGACTCTACTCCCGATTTTTCAAAGATTATCTCGCTCAATCCTTCCTCGCATCGGTCAAGCTCGCCTGTGAGTTCGGCTCTGCTGCTCAACCTGAGCTCGACTGACTCACCGACTTCAGCCTCGCCTTCACCGCCATTCATCCCGCTTCATACCAGAATTAATAATGCATAAATGCCATTAAAAAACCCTTAAACTTCACCCGACTCAATCCTTCACACACAAACACACGCAAACATAACAAAAACATATAATATAACAAAGAACTAACTGAATGAACTCATGTTAAACTCAAGGATATCATGTATCAAAGGTCATATAATAACTTTATAAGAGTTATCACACCCCAAACTTAGCTCATTACCGCTCGAGTGATGTTCAGTACACAACAAAACACACCACAAAAAAACAAGAAGCGATGTTCAAAATGTCTCCGACGATAGCTAAGACTGACTTAATTAGCTAAGGATGTCGCCACATGGTTCTTTCAAAGAAAAGAATCATTCAGTTCTTCATTGCAAGTCCGTCAATCACCTCGATTGCAGGACGTGCTCAGATATTAACAGTATATAACACATTAGCCACTTACGAATCTTCCCATAACTTAGTTCTTCTTAATATGACCATGTTTGATTTCAAGTGCACAAATGTCTCACAACCAGCTCGGTCAACGCCTTCCACTAACACGAGTGTCATCAAACCGATCAAGAGATTTTAATTTTTATAATGTTAGGTTGTGCGTGACGAGAGATTGTTTGGGATAATGTAGCTCAAAACACCGGGCACCTAACTCATTCTTGTTCCAACTATCCCGACATTTTTCTTTTCTTTTTATAGACCCCTGCATCTTCACCTTTTCGCTTATCATCTCCGCTTTTTTTCTTCATTTTTTTACACTTCCTTACAACTTCACCTTCAACTCCGAGGTTACTTTACCCGCCCACCCCAAACTTAGAACATAACATTGTCCCCAATGTTGAGACTTATACAAAATAAGGCCTGAAACATCACATCTTAACATAAGAGTTACGGCACTATTATAGATATGAGAGAACATCGAACCACAATTAGGCATGCCCAGGACATTGTAAGGAATAATATATGTGGTATACAGAGAATATTTAGTGGATGCAAGAAAGAAAAGCTTATAAGCTCAAAGTGGGGACCCTAGGAAAAATATCATATGTGCAGGCCAGAAAGCACAATCGATCCAAAAAGTGGCCTCACGCCCCATCCATGTTCGACACACTCATGTATATTGTCTCAGGGAGCCCAAACCAAATATAAAAGACACAACTCATACAAAATCGTAAGCCAATTAAGATTCATCGATGCAATGGTTAATCCCTATAGGAACCAACATGCTAATACCAAAATTAATAGGTACACCGCAAAATAAGGTAAAACCGCACAAGCAATAAGTCGCACTAAAGATCACAATATAAACAAAACAGATTGACATCATAAAGCTATCCCTTGCCTACCCAAACATCATCCTTAGAAATAATCGAAATGTAATCACATGCTTTATTGAACAAACCGTAACAACAACAACAAAACACCCACCGTAGACAAAGCTAAACACAAACAAACACACAGCCACAACACCAAGGATTGAAGTAGAGAACGCTCGACTCCACACCTCGAGAACCCTGAGAGTAGGAGAACCGGTAGATGGATCAACCGTGCCTGGTCCTTAGTGGATGCAAGAAGAGCAGTCACACAAATTGAGTTTCCGTCCGCCTCGCCTCCTTTCAACTCGGCCTCGTAATCATAACCGATGGTAGGCCACGCCGGAATATCCGCGTGGAAATTGTGGAAGCGCGCTCACCGTGATAACGATCGAGATAGTCCTCCATTGCGCGATCTCGCTATGCAATATACCAATATCGCTTCAGTCATCCTCAAACGCGAGACGGAGCAAGAGTCCTTTGATCCAGTAGGCGTAAACTTCGATATCCGATAGTAGGCTCGCATTGCGAGGCTGGTGCATGGGGGGTAGACCAAAGTCAAGGCGCGAGGTGGGTCTTCGGACGTAGCATGACGAGCCCAAGGTCTCTGATATCTATGAAAGCTTTCTCAACGAGGCGATCCTCATCATCTCCGGAAGGCACCCCGCCTTGATGCACAATTGAGTAATCTGAGGCGGAAGAACACGGCCTCTTCTTCCTTTTTCTAACTCGCCACCTCGCTCATTTGGTGCTCACATTTACTGACCTCCGTGAAAATGCGAGCAAGAAGAGCATCCGCTCTTCCTACACTCATGAGTATCATGGTGGTGGAAAAATCCGCTTTTAATGAAGGAAGCCGCAACTGAGCCCCAATTTTAACGATGCAGCCTTTTAATGGAGCGACACCTGTGGAAAACACCCATTCTCAGGCTCGCACCGGCCAATCTTAGTACCTCTTCTAGATCATCCACAAGAGCTCTTCATGGCGAGAACGATCCTCCACCTCATTTTTAAATTCATAAAATCATTAATGGTTTTCAAGATAAACCACCAACTTACCCTCACCAGCAGCAAAAACCTTCCTTATTTGGTAAAGGCGTGATATTTGCATAAAAACTCTTTAACCAAGGTGAATGGTGAGGTAGAATTGCTCGCAAACGCTGCCTCATCCATTTAATGAAATCACTTATCACAACACCGGGTTCCTTTGATTGAAACCCTTTTCATCCAAAGATGCCCTAGGTTTCGTGCACTTAAACCTCGAACGCACCATGAGCTCGAATTTGGGATGGCGTCCGATCGAACGCCCCGCTTTTGCTTAGGAGGGTTTGTCCACCGCCTCTGGCTGAATATCCTTCTACCATCTGCCACTATTTCGGCCTTACCTCACGCTCGACCAATTCTTCTTTTCAAAAAGAAGGCACAACATCTGTGGAGAACCCGTGAATCTTCCGATGATAACTCAAGGCCTCGATATGACAATAGCGCGATGTCATGTGCTTATACGTACACCGCTCCCGACTCGCTACTAAACTCTAGAATAGTAATGTAATTTAACGGTAGGATGAAAAAACCAAATTTCGTAGTTCAAAAGTTTTGATAAATAAAGGGGACGTGAAAAGTGAGAGCAAAGGCCAATAAAATTGGGGAAATAAGAAATTGAGAATATAAAGAGGGAGGGAAAGCGCTTTTCCAAACCCAAATGTCAACTAAATTTTTCCCGCTTTTTACCAAAATAGCACCTATTTCACTTTGCTCTTCTCGCAAGCCCACATCGAACAACAACTAGCACCATGCTCGATACCTGAGGTAGCGCATGTACCACACGCAATTCAAATGCCACATACCATTTTAGAACAAACCCTATCTTCTTTAACAAAGCTAAGGCAATTTATTATCACACACAAACAACGGACAAACGAAATAAAACAAATATTTACAAACAAACAACAGCATCGCTAACCGCCACCGTGGTCACTTAAGATACCTCCAGTCATATCTTCAGGTTGTCGAGGTCTTCTCACAACGACCTCACCACCCCAATAGTGCTGACACGTCCATTCACCATGAATTCACGGCCCGATGTTCCTTCTGTAATGTGATAGCACGCGGGTGCACCGAGAATTGTGAAGGACCCGACCATCGTGACTTCAAATTTTCCTGAAAAGCCTCACTGAGTTGAATAATAGCACTTGAATCGATTCGACAAGAACTCACGGCACAAGATATTGTTATCATGCCATCTCTCGTTTTTCCTCGTACAACTTCGGCATTCTCATAAGCAAACCAATTGAATTCATCCATTTCATTTAGTTGCAAAAACGGCCTCCAATGTTCTTATGCTCAAAATTCGCTTCTTATCACATCCTCGGTGTTCAAGCTCCAAAGGGAGATGACAAGCTTCCCATAAACCATCCGACACGAGACATCCCAAGGTGTCTGAAGTTGCTCAGAGGCCCATAAAGATCATCCAAGCGATGGACCAACCTTTCGACCGGTTCACCACATTCTCCAAGATGCTTTTATCTCTATTTGAAAGCTCGTCACCATTTGTTTGAGGATGATATGCGAGCACCTCTGTGTCCGACATCAGTACTTGCTAAAACAAAGACCCACACCGCTGACAAAAGTGTGCCCTCATCACTAATAATCGCGAGGAGTACCAAACCGAGTGAAGATGTTCTTTGCAAGAATTTGATAACAACCTCGCAGCATTGGTGGGCTAGCCACGGCTACTTACCTATTTAGATACATAATCAACCGCCACCGTGACTGAGAGGTTGCCAAATGAGGGTGGAAACGAACCCATGAAATCGAGGCCCCACACGTCAAAGAGTTCAATTTCTAATGAAATTCATGGCATCTCATTCCGGAAGATATATTCCCACCCTTCGACATCTGTCACATCTGCACAGCGCTGGCCTTTTAATAGGTTGGTCGAAATAACCTGATCAGAAAACCGCCGCTTTGTCCCGCAAAATGACCGCCATATGGAGTAGCATGGCATCCTCTGAATTGATTCCATCTCTTCATGGCACGATCGCCTCATCAACCCATCGGCACAACGCTTATACAAGAATGGTTCATCCCAAAAGTAATGTTCGATTTAGATGGAACCTTTTCCTCTATTGAAACGAGAGTCCGCGCAAAGAAACCCATGCACTGTGAAGTTGACAAAGTCTCGATACCAAGGTGTACCATCAGCCGATGCTCATCAATTGTTCATCGTGAAAGGTCCCTAATTTGGGACAGTTTATCGCCGAGGTCAGTAGCACGAGATAAATGGTCACCACTTGATTCTCAACTCCCTTCTGCCTCTAATCTCCGATCAAATTTTGTAGCAGAAGATCCACCTGATTAACCGTGGTTTCGCATCTTTCTTGGAGACAAGATATCTTATGGCCGCGTGATCTCGTGGTAAACAATCACCTTCAACCCACGAGGTAGCTCTAAATTTTCACAAGTAACACCATCGCTAGCGCCCTTCTCCGTAGGGGTGTAATTTATTTGAGCCCACCAACGCTTTGCTAGCGTAATAGATGGAGTGGAATATCTTCTTCTTTTGACCCAAGACGCCCCCATCTCAAGTACTAGCCGCACATAACCTCGAAAGGTAATGACCAGCTCGTCCAATGATTATCCGGCAGCATTAGAGCTCGCTTTAAACGCTCAAATGCCTTCGACATTCTCCGGTGAGCTCGGCGGCTATTTTTCTCCAAAGAAGGCACACAATGGCTTAGAAATTTTTGAAAATCCTTTATAAACCTTCTCAGAAACCTCAGATTCCCAAGAACCTACGCACCCTTTACGAAGAGGGGTGGAAGTTTATCTATCACTGATCGTGGCTCGCCCACTCGATCCCCTTGCGATATGTGATGGCCCTAGCACTATGCCCTCTTGTACCATGAAATGGCATTTTTCCCAATTCAAGACCACCGCGCCATACTCCAAGACCTTCCCGTTACCCTGTGCATACCCTCAAAAGTATCCCAAATACATGGAGAAGTCATCCATGAAGATTTCGACCGACTTCACCATATCCTAGAAGATGGCCATCATGCAACATCGAACGTCCAGGGCATTACAGTCCAAAAGGCATCCTCTAAAGGCAAAAGTTCCAGTAGGGACGTTGAAGGTGGTTTGTGTTGATCATCTGGGTGCAATGGCGATCCGATGATAACTCGTAATACCCATCTAGGAAAGAAGAACTCCTGCGCAATGACTTTATCAAGCATTTGATCCATGAATGGCAGAGAAAATGGTATTTAGTAGCCGTGTTTAATTTCCCCGTAATCCACACAAACACGCCATCCCATTATCACCCGATTAGAATTAACTCCTCGCATTTATTAGAAATCATCAGAACTCCTCATTTTTTAGAACACACTGCATCGGCTCACCCAAGAACCGTCCGAGATCGGATAAATGATTCCAAAGATCCACCATTTAATAACTTCCTTTTTCAACACCTCTTTCATGGTCGGATTAAGGCGGACTGGTGTTCCTATGAAGCGCGGCAATCTTCCAACAATATCTTGCATGCGAGAGCCGGCTGATCCCTTGATGTCGGGCAATCTGACCATCCAATAGCTCTTAGATCGGGCAAGACTCGTAATGTAGATTCTTCTTGTCGAGCTCGAAGAAATTGAATGATTATCGAAGAGTTTGCCCTCGCCCGTATACATATTTCGGTGGTTGGGCAAAGTGTTTCACTTGAGCATGGAGGTCTGCTCATCGGTTTGATACACCGGACAGCTAATCATGAGCTCAAGTGACTTGAGCTCTACCGATACGAGGTGGCACTGCACCTTTATTACGGGTGCCGAGCAGTAGCCTGCCGCCTAACCGTGAGTTCGGCATATTCATTTTCACCGCCTTCGAACCGAGCCGAGTGTTCCAAAGATCTTTTCGCGACTAACCGCCTAATATTCAGACACTGAGCATTCCTCCACTCGCCTGTGGTATTCATAGCATTGAAAACATTGAAAGTAACCTTCGATCATTTACCTCCATTGGAGTTCGCCTGACATCAATCGAGTCCTTCCTGCAGTGGAAAGGACTTCCGTATTGATAGCACTTCGTGGTCCTGCTCATAATCCAATATGATGAAACCTGGAAAATGAATGTATCAACCTTTACTAGCACATCTTCAATTTTTCCTTCTGGACGAGCCATGACCGATCTCGCCAATTCTGGGTATCCTGTGGGCCGAGCCCCCATCCCGAGCTTTCCTGAATATCGAGAATCATTAAGTTTATACTGCTCCTAGATCACATAGAGACACCAACGCACGTCACCTCCAATTGAACATGGAATTGTGAAACCCGGATCTTTCAACTGGGTCGGAATTCGCTTTAACATGGTACTACTTTTCGCCGCACTGCTTTGAACTCCAGTGCTCTTCTTTGTTATGATATCCTTCAAGAACTTCATCATAATTTGGTATTTGTTCTAGTGCTCCACCAATGGGATATTAATGTGCAATAAGCAAGACATCTAGAAATCTCCAAACCGAGTATCTTGTCGCTTTTTTTTCAACCTTTCGGGAAAGTGGTGTGGTCGATAAACCATCTCGTCCATCGACTTCGGCAGGGTTTCACCTCGGTAAGCTCTCAAGATAGGGTTTCTTTTGAGCCCACTTCTACCAAATTGCTTTAGTGTTTGAGGACCTTCTCTTGTTCAGTCAGCTGGTTTCGCATTTTCTTTCCACCACGAAGGTAACGGCCTCGACATGTTCTTTATCTTCCGGGTTTTCCGTCGTCACTGCAGAACTAAGGGCCCATTCCTCATCTCGTAGCTAATTGTCCGATCCGAACTTCCAAATTCGGCTAAGTGGATCGCCTTGATTATCGTGATCTCGTTAGCATATATCCTTCATCAAAGTTTCATCAGTTCGGCAGTGGAGTTGGTTGTTATTGCTCTTGCGGAAATTTTGTGATATGTGTTTTTGTCATTTCCACCACCACTTGTTCCCCTCCTTGTCCTCCCCATCGAAAAAATTAGGATGTTGTTCCACCGTGATTATATGATTGTGAATACGGATTGTTCCGGGCCATTCGTTTCCCATGTAGACAATCAAGTCGGATTTGTTGGACAACTTGCCAGGATGCCCTCCCCACACAGAAACACACGACACTTGCTCACTGCATTGTGGGTGCGACCATCCGCACTTGTCGCTGAGAAATGGATTGGCTATTTGCAAGCCTTTCAACATATTGCTCATGACGCCACTGAAGCACTTAGCGCCAAAGCATCAACTTCCAAAACATCGGCAATGCATTTCTTCCCATTGAACTCGAGAATGGACCATTGACAATTGTTATTAGCGATCCTTTCAATATCTCATATGCCCATTGTAGGATTTAGAGAGAATAGCTCCATTTGCGAGGTGTCAAGATCAGCAGGGACGATTTAGCCCATTATAGAAGGTCTCTAGTGAACGCAGCGGAACGCCGACAGAGGCATCGTAGCATTTCCTTATAACGCTCCCATGCCTCTGCATGCATTCATCATCATTCGCCGGAACGACATGATGTCATTTCGAATTCAGATTCTTGAGTGGAAATACTCATCAAGAATTTTTCACCGAGCTCGCTCCACCAAGGATGATCCCATGCGAATACCATCTCACCATGCTTTTGCACGATCTCGAAGCAGAAAGGAACATAAGTCTCGCATCCCGAAAACACCCGGAACTTTAATGAGTCACCGACCTCCGTGAACGACCAGGGCGAGAGTGGATCCTCCGTGGTTTGCCCACCGAATCTTGCCCCACCGCTTGGAGATCTCGAACATAACCGCTTCAATAATCGATCGCTGCACCCTGGTCCGGGTTATTCCTGATTCACTCATCGAATCGGTTAGCGAGTCACGATACCCTTTCTGGCCACATCGATACTGACAGCTTCCTCCATTATTCCATTACCGCCTAGTGCGCCATTGGTTTCTGCCTTTCTGACAGTTGACGCCGCCTTCCTCGACTGGAGGTGGGTTCAACTCGATCTAGCGGCACAATACATGCTTTGGTTTTGGATCATACCATTACCCGTAAACCCGATTTACGCAAAGAAAATAATGAGTCAACCACTAGTACTAAATAAACACACAAAATTCGAAATATCAACGTAATTTATAATCTGCCCCCAATCCGCCAAAAACTTGTTGTTACGATGAGAAATGTATGCAACACAATATTACGCAAGTGCATGTAATCAATCAAGTATAACGGAAATATTCCGAGATCGAATCCATAGGGAACGACTTTTTAAACCATGTCAATACAATTTGTTTGTGATTATGAGAGAAAACAATTAAAGAGAACTTTACATCGAGACGAGGTGAAATTACGCTAAACTATGATTAACAGACGATATTAAGAGGGAAAATAGATTGACCATTTGATTGGTCATGACCTGATGACTTATGCCTCAACATTATCTTGCCTCGTTATTATGACATGAAATCTTCCAACTTCTAGTATTTTCCTAATCTAAGATTATACCCTAAGCTCATCATATATTCCTATACCCAAGTGTTTTAAGAGTATCTCTCCATTCCATTCATTTATGTCACGCAAGGCAAACACATATTCTTATGCTATCACACACATAATATTTAAATCATTTCTACACTTTCTTGTTTTCCACTCTATGAAAGCTTCCTAAATCATAGAGCTAAGATCTCACCCATGGTGATCAATCACAAGCAAGATAAATAATCGCCAAGAAAACGATAATAACTTAACAAGATAAGGAAAAGGGGCTCACACACGAGCATGAGTTTCATCAAAAGATCAAGTCTCACAAATTTAGCTCATAGCGAAATGGCAATGTAATTCAAAACACAAATGCCATAGCAAAGTAAAATAATCGAGATTCAAAGTTAACACTGCCGGAATCACGCGGTTCTTGGATCTGCTCGCCCCGATAGCTTCTCTGCCAGTGTTAGCCTCGATCTTTTTCGAGACATCAATAATGAATAATTCCGATTGTCGCCTCCCTTTAATAACCAACTCGACACTTTTGGTGTACAGCATGGCACCCGCAAACCCTTCATCCATCGATCCTTTCTTTTCCGCTGGCCCTGCAAAACGCCTTATGGCCGTCCGCCACGTGGCTCAGTGGTTCTGCAAATCTCTTCTTCAGTACTTTCATAAGCGCTCATCTCGCTCAACGAGCTCCCACTCGCTATACACAGAACGAGCTCGCCCTCCCGATCGAAGACCTCAGATCCGAACTCAACTCACAACTCGACACATAAAGGTCCGCCCTCTGTCCAGCTCGCATCGGATCGCCGCTTTTTTTTCCTTTCTTCCGAGCTCGACTTTGAGGACTTCGCTCACAACCGATCTCCCAGGCCATCATTCTCGAGCTGCCAAGAGTCCCGACCGCCACGAGTTTTAGTGTCGAGGTCGCCTTCACACTTGTGAATCTTTCAATCTTGAGCTCGCGTGGTGTGAGCTCGGCTGCTTCTCTCTTTCCCGAGTTCGGTCTACCACGAGCTCGCAAGTCTGAGCTCATGTAGTCTGAGCTCGGTTTCATCGCCCAACCTCCTCGGTCTTCATTTTCCAGTAGTTTGACTCGCTTGTCAGGTTCGATGCCTCCCGCATTTTCAAGATTATCCGCTCAATCCTTCCTTGTACATCGTCAGTCGCCACGAGTTCGGCCTGCTTCGGCTCAACCCGAGCTCGACTGACTCAGCGATTCAGCCTCGCCTTCACCGCCATTCATCCCGCTCATACCAGAATTCAATAACGATAAATGCCATTAAAACCCCTTTAACTTCACCGACTCAATCCTTCACACAAACACACGCAAACATAACAAAACATATAACATAACAGAACTAATAATGTAACCCGTTAAACTCAAGGATATTATCATCAAAGGTCATATAATAACTTTTTATAAGAGTTATCACCCAACTAGCCACAACCGTCCAGGAGTGTCATCAGCCTTTCGCCCAAGGCCGATGGCTACAATCACCCACTCCAACATTGCATTCCCAGACAAAGAGATACTGATGTCTTAATTCGCTATCGCTAGCTATCCTCCCTCAAGGCTACCGCCGAGTTAACGCCAAGGAAAGGAACAACACGGGTATCAAGGCCTCAGAGCTTCGAACACCCACCAAGGTTCTAAGGAAATTTAGACCTCACGATTCTCATGACTCGACCAACCGGTTTCACCCCGAGTCCAACCAAACCGACTACTCACGATAATCGATGTAAACACAAAAGCAATAAACAAGAACATAAACGAAACCATACTTGAATATAAATCAAATGCAAAGGCAAAGGCCTCGAGAGCTGTTCGAAAGTAGATAATAAAATACATAATATAAATGTTCATCATAGGACTTGTTTTCTTCCTCACCAATCACTCATGAAAACCAAAGGTAAATGAAAGAGAAAATGCAGAACTAAGGACTTCATGCTTCCACCCTCAAAACCGATTTGTGAGTTGTGTTGTTGGGAGCCGTACTTGTCTGGTCAAGACACGATCTGAGATACGGCGGCGAGGTCGGTCGGCTCGGTCCCGACCACCGAGGAGACTCCTCTCGCCACCGGAAGGATTTGTCTCATCTCAACCACCACGCCTTGACCTTCCTTTCGGCAAAACAAACAGGTAGATAGGACCTTGCACGTAATCTTTCCATTTGCATGCAAGTCTACCGTAGTTCTGTGTTCACGCCTCCCACAACATTCTCGAGTTCACCCTCTGCCTTCACGCCATTCTCGCCCTTTTTCCCGCCCTTGCTCTCGATCATCCTCTGCTTCATGTCACTCGCTGGTCGTGCCCGCCCCTGCATGGCACTGGTGTCTTGGCAAGATATCGAACGCCTTGCCAAGGTAATCTTCGGATTTTACCTCTACAGGAGCTGGCCGATCTCGCCCAAGGTCCGCCTCAACCCACAAGACCCCAAAGCGTGTCCTCCAAGACACAAACATACACAAAGAACACACAAGAACGCACTCTTTCTAGGGCAAGGACTACCCCAATAAGAAAGACGTAAAAGCTGGCTTTTCACACTCACACACTGCAACCAAGGTTGTCTCAAGCTGCAAGATTCTCGCCCAAAAGAAAACAAAACACACAAACACCACACACAAAAATCAACAAGGATAAGATGAAACATAACAAAGATAATCCGACATAGGTGATTAATACAATATGTATCAAGGTCAATCAAGATCGCAAAGCAAGTTTGTGAGTTCCTCTCAAGCACTCAATCACTCGTGTTTAGGTTTCACCGTCCGATGACTCTGATCAAGGAAGTGTCACATTGCCTCGTCGCTCACTATCTCGCCCTATAACTTGGTCTAAGTTCTCTATCCTTAGGTCTTTAGTTGTATTGAGTGGCTCGCAAAGCAGGGAAGTATTTAAGCTGTGTAAGGTTGTATTGACTTAGGTTCAAGAACGTTTTCCCATTTCCCTTGGCAAGATACTTACGTGCCCCGAGTAACACTCTTTATATTTTGGGAAACTTCTTTCTTTCCTTTATATTTTTAAACGTTGTCTCACACCATTTTCTTACACCTTTGAATTTAAGCTCATTATGCCCCGGTCAAGGCCAAGGCATCTAGTGTTTGTGTTTGCCCAAATGATGCCCACATACATATCCCTCTCCTATCTTTCTCTCAACCCGTGTCGCAAGAGCACAAGTTAATTCAAAAGAAAACAATAGCTCAAAGGGCTATCAAAGGATACATATATCTGGGTTTATGTTCATTTTTACCATGGCTACGGAAAAGAAAGCCTAAATCATCAAGAGCACTTAGACTCACAGCTTGGCTTTGATCAAGACGGCAAGCAAGTTCTAGCACAACCAAGTCAAGCATTCAATATCACATGAATAGAAATTATGCTTGCAATGATAAAGCATATTGGCTCAATTTCTCACTGTGTGCTATGCCTCTTTCGCCATACCAACCTCATTGAAACAAGCTAAACATGTATTACAAAGCCTATGCCAAGATCATAATCATCATGCTCATCTCAAACGTACGGTCAACACACACAACAAAACAGATGGTCTTTTCACTCACACACTTTGCTCGTGGCAAAGTGTTAGACTAATTAAGGTCCCCGAAAAACACAAACACACAACAAACAAAACACAAAAAAAAAAGAGAAACAAAACACAAAACAAAATACACAAACAAAAGAGAGAAGCTAGGGGATGCGGACACCGAATCCTCGAGGGCGAAAAACGGAGGTGCGCCCTGATCTCATTCAAGGTTCTTGTATTCTGAGAGGGCGGCTTGAGTGTCATCTTGGGTGTTCTGTTGTCAGGTCCCGCTTTGCCTTTGAGCGTCGCGGTAGCAACCGCTCTCAAGTCCCCGCAAGATGTCGAGCTCTCCCTCGCCTTCCACGATCTGAGCATCTTCTAGAGCGCCTCAGTCAAATGTGTCCTCTCCTGGGTCATGGCAAAGTCAGCCGAGCAGATCATTCTCCTTGGGTTGGCAAGTGGCACAAGGACAACCCTGCTTTCTCGCCATGATGCTTTCATGTGTTAAATTGCAAGCGTCGCAAAGTTGAGCCTTTCTTCCTGCATCGCCTGTAGAATGTACAACCTGTTTTTGACATGGTCGTACGGCCTGTCCTTCTGCAAAGAGTGTAGGAGAGGATCCGTGGCACACTTGCATGGTCGGGTCCTTGAGGGCTTCCTCAAGGCGTCAAGATCAATTCAATGCCATCTTTTCCGATCAGCGCCTGCATCCCCACCATTTTCCATGCTGAGTTGAGCACCACCTGACCGCCTCCTTCATAGCCCGCGCCTGCCTCTATCAATGTCACCATATTGAGGGCTTGCTGAGCTGCCAACCGTGAACCTCTCCCGCCCCGAGTAGGTGAATCAGATGCCTCCGCACCCTGTCGTGGTCGGCGTCAAGATCACCGTAAAATTCCTTCACCAATGGCGACTGTAGACCGTGGTATCCCACTCAAGAAACTTTCCCCATCCGATTCCTCTTGAACCGTACCCGACGCCCTCCTCGACACTCCGCCGAGAAGTTCAGTTCCAACCGCCAGCACCACCATCTCCTTGTTTCATGCAGCCTCAAGGCCGATGATGTTTGAGCGTGTTCCATTTTAGTCTTCGCCGCTCTTCGACAAAAGAATGTCGATTCTCTCTTCCCCGCCACTTGGTCGCCCCTTCATCTTCACCGAGCGCCACCGAGCTTCCTTCCTGAGACCTCCTTCCTCCACTACCTCCTGTTTCTCGTGCCGGGCATCAAGCAGAGGAGGTGTCGGTGTCTTCTCCGAGAAGGAGGTTGTAGAGTCTTTCGACTTTTTCTTTTCGGGAGGAGGACCCTACTTTCTTCTTCTCCGGGTCTTCTCCCTGCCTTCTACTTGGGGTTGCCCTCTTCATAAAGGCCCACCTCCATGGATGTCGTGAGTGGGCATCTCTTCCGCCCGTGGTGAAGTCGAGGAGGGTCCTGCCGGACGACGGGCCCCTTCTCGTGGTGGGCTCGGCCGGTGCTTTCTCCATCTTGATGCGGGCACGGTTTCTCGGAGGCTTGTTTCGAAGTTTTTCGATGTGTGTATGAACCATGATGGGGTTCGGTTTTGTGCTTGATTTGGGAAGTTTTTGGGGTGAGTTTTGAATGGGAAGGTGGCAGAAGGAAATGTTAATCGGGACGGGTTGAGGCGGTTATAGGTAGTGGGTCGATTGATGGGACGCTTCCCACGCCACCATGTAGATCTGCACATCGCCTCGGTCCCGCTGTCTCGCCAAGTGTCCGCTCATCCACCGCAAAGGCTCTTTTCACTCACCTTGAGTTTATTTCGCACTGTAGTTAAGAAAATACGCCCCGAGGAAGAAATAGTCATCTCAAGGAGCAGTCAAAATAACGAAAGGGGCCCCACCAACACACTTGCTTAAGGAAAAGATAAAAGTCAAGACCACCCCTCGACAAAAATGGAATAGAAGATGCGATTAAAATCATAACACACCGGGTTGCTCGGAACGCCGTTGTTTAACGTCATAGCTCGACGATTCTTCCGCTTAGGCGCCTTGAGGATCCTCTGAGGACCTCGTGAAGCTCATCTAGCTTAGCATCCCATTCTCTCGAGCCTTCTGGCGCACTCCATAGTAAGTCTCGAGCCGCCCATTCACCTTGAACACTTTCGCCGCCCATGTCGCTATCTCCAAGGTAGAAAACGTGTTAACCTCGCCCGAGGATCCATCTGTCGGTGTTTAATTCACCATACATTGATTATAATCCTCAGATCGCCTATATAATTAAAAAGAACACGCTGGGTTTTCTGTGCCTTTGATCGCGAGGGGATCGAACGGACGAACGGATCGAACGGTCGAGACTCGTTCACCTTCCGATCAGTATCCCTGATACCCAAACTCCAACGCCGAGGAGGACGAGCTATGGAGAATGCACGAAAATCACCCTTTTCTCACCCAAACTCCGAAAATTTTCTCTCAATTAATCAGACGGCCGAAAATCTTGCTTGTAATAGTGAGCATTAACCTGACATTATCTCATACCTTATATTTATAATGCACTACCTTAATCCTATATGGAATATTACCATAATCCTATATGGAATATTACCATAATCCTATATGAATATTACCATACTTTAGGATTATTTCCATACTGTGATTATTTATACCTCAAGATTATTACCATAATCTTATATGGAAAGGATCTATGCATATACCATAAATATAATTATATCCATGGGATAAAGAGATAAAATCTGCCAATCTGAGCAACAGGGGAACCGATTTTTCAAGACGGCCTGACGGGCGCCCCAGTGGATCAAATGCAGGAATAAAGATGGGCCTCAAATAAATTAATTATCTTATGTTCAAATTGCCTAACATAAATTAATTCATAAACATTCGATCATGCCACTAGAGAAAGAATGTCGACTTACCCTTTATTACAAGTTGAGTCGGGCTTGCACTTAGACATTACGAATCCTCAGATTTAAGATATCGAACGTCCATTAATCATTTCTAGCAACGATCGCTTAAACGACAATATCCTTATTTCCTAATAGTACCACTCAACCTTATTATTGTACTTGAGCTAACTCAACTCCGCATGGTTTAGTACAATAAACCTTTGAGCTCCTTATGGGACGCCATCATCCTAAACGGATACGGTGACTGACATATAACTAACATGGACATACAAGATCGCCACCACCCAAGACGGAGAATCTGTTAAACATATAACCCACTCATAACAAGTCAAAGTGATGGTCAGAACTCATACTCACCTAATACCTTATCGAGGTTTAGATTATCGTAGTCACCGAGATCTCTGGTTCTTCACGACTCGAAGAAGAACTCATCTCACCGTGATCCTTCAATACGCCGAGACGCATCAAAGATAGACAAGCAACTAAGTCAAGTCACTTATCTAAATCGCAGCCTAAACCGACAACTCGCCCTTAAGTCGCCCTCACCGTGAAACTTTTTATATCTCATTGTTTCACCAATCATACATGTACTTCGTGATCTTCACACATCGTATGATCTAACTTATATATGAGATAAGGACACAGATATATGCAATCAAGTATTCAAATCGATAGAGATTGTAATAGTGGTAATGAAACATTGTATACAAGCTCAACCAAACCGCTTTCAAGATACAACCAACAATCTCCCACTTATACTAAAGCAAACTTTAGTATACAATGTGTCTTCTACTAGATCCACATCTAGATCCACGAGGTAGTTCTCGAACCATACAGCCTCCTTAGAAGCCTCCCGGCTACATATTCGCTTCCATGGTAGAGTCCGCAATGCATCACCGCTTTGCACTCCGCCAGATACGGCCCACCTCCCAAGGTAAACACATAGCCCGAGGTCGACTTTTTCTCATCACGGTCACTTGGAAACCGAGTCTCAGATAACCCAAAGGCATTAGACTATCCTGCATGGTAAACCAGCCTATAATCTCGAGTCCTTTTCGTGTACTTGAGTATATGCTTTATCAAATCCAATGAGCTTGTCCAGGTTAGATCGATATCTAGCTACTATGCTCACCGTGATAGCGTATATCGGTCTGCAGCATAGATTGCAGTACATGAGACTTCCCACGGCGGAAGCGAAGGAACTTGTCTCATTTCCTCTATCTCCTTTGCAAATATAGGTGATCGCTTTTAGATAGCGAACGCCATGTCCGAAAGGTAGCAATCCTTTCTCGGCGGTCCGCATACTAAAACGAGTAATCACAGATCAATGTAAGACGCCCGAGATAAGCTCAATATTTTCTTCGCGATCTCTCAGAAACCTCGATCCCAAGAATGTACCGATCTCCCAAGTCTTTCATTTGAAACCGATCGATAGCCAACTCTTTACGCCCCGATAATGCCTTCACGTTGTTGCCAACTAGAAGGATGTCATCTACATAAAGTGCAAGAAATACCACATCACTGCTGACATCTAACCGATACACACAACTCTCGCTAGGCAATCACAGAAATCCATAGACTTTACCACCGCCAAAGCGTAAGTTCCATGATCGAGGTTCGCTAAGTCCATAAATGGACTTCTTAAGCTTCCATACTAGATGCTTTCACCCTTTACCACATAACCTTGTGTTGTCGTGATATAGATGTCTCTACCTTCCTCAAGGTAACCGCTTAGAAAAGCGGTTTTAACATCCATTTGCCAAACCTCTAGGTTCAAGTGGGCTGCTATGGCTAGAAGAATTCGATGGACTTGAGCATTGCATGTGTAAAAGGTCTCATCGAAATCGATGCCCTCAACTGAGTGTACCTTTTCGCCACAAGCCCGCTTTAAAAGTCAAACCTCCATCGGAATCTCTTCCTCTCAGATATCCACTTACTACCTACGGCTTCCTTGCCATCCGGTAGAGGTGTCTTTCATATACATCCATAGCCGCTATGGACTCCATTTCTAAGTCCATAGCGGTGCCATGATCTTGCATCAATATCTTGACGCCTTCAGATGTCCATGGGTCGATTATCGCATGTTCGTCTCACCGACTAAACCAAGATTCACCCATCGAACATAAATCGCCGGGTTGACGAACAACCCTCCCACTACTTACACGAGGTTCTACAGCACAATGGCAACCAAGGTGCAGACACTTGTGGTTCTCTAACTGCACAACTTGTCGTGTAGTACCACTCAGTACGGCCAGATCTCCAAAGGAACTCGACCCACTTCAATTTCTTGAAGTATCCGTGTCGATCCTCCCACTAGACTCGACATCTCGCACTTTCGCCTAATCGTGGTGGAATACGATCATCTTCTAATTTTAAAGAATGATTTCAACTTTGGACTTATGATTTTTTATATAATCCTCTTCTAAGAATCGGCATTAGTGCTAATAATGACCTTCCTCGATCCTTAGACTATAGAATAAACCACCTTCGCCCTCTAGGATAGCCAATAAACAGCCTTGCGCGATCTAGCCTCCAACTTGTCGCCTTCTTGTTCAAAGACGCAGCCGGATCGCCCCATATCCTTATGTGGTTTAAACCGGGCTTGCACCCAAACCACAACTCGAAGCGGGTCTTTTTCGACCGACTGACGGTACTAGATTTAGCAAGTATGCCGCCGCCTCAAGGCATATCCCCGTAATCTAAATAGGCAATGTAGCATAACTCATCATTGATCTAACCATTTCCAAAAGAGTCCTATTTCTTCGCCTCCCGACACACCATTTTGTCAGGTTGTGCCCGGTGAAGTGCGCCGGGATGTAATCCCACACTTCACCAGATAGTCCATAAACTCGTTATCGAGGTATTCGCCACCGCGATCGTAACGCAAGGACTTGATACTTTTACCCAGCTTCGCTCCACTTCCGCCTTAAACTCTTTGAATTTCTCAAAGCATCTGCACTTGCGCGAAGCAGTATACGATCCGCACTCTTGAGTAATTGTCAATGAAAGTGACAAAATACTGCATTCTCCACGAGCTTGTGGGACATAGGTCCACATGTGTCGAATGGATTAACTCCAACATTTCGCGGCTCTATAACCCTTCGCTTGAAGGGTCCGGGTCGACATCTTACCTTCTATACAGATTCGCAGACCGGGAACGGAGTAACCGTGAGATTACCCAACACCCATTCTTAGCCGCCTGGATCCTATTTAGATTGATGTGACCTAATCTAAGATGCCAAAGAAAAGTAGAGTCATCTTCATAAGAAAACTTTCTTTTTAGGGTTTGATGAAGATGCAACATAGTTATAGGTATTATGTTTTGCGTAAATAGTATAAAGCTTAATTATATAAAGTGCCAACACGTATAACTTCGCCATTTCTTATGATAGAAACACCACTATCAAAAATAATGAATATCCATGAGTAAATAATTCAAACAAACAAGGTTCCTACCGAAAATCCGCACATATAAAACGCCTTTCAAAACTAAAACGTTGTCCCAAAACATAAAGAAACATCTCCAACCGCAACACCGACTTCGCCGCTGCCATGGAGATCGTTATCTCGCCATCAAACAGCCTCCTTGTCCGCAGGAACCCTCGCAAGGTGTAACAAACATGATCATGGCTATACCAGATCTACTACCCAAGAACGGGTAGAACAAGTCGCTAAACATGTTTCACATTAAAGCAAACGGCGCACTGAGCCTTGAGCATAGGGCACTTGGCCTTCCAATGCCTGCCCACCGCACTTGAAGCACTTGCCCTTCTCCTTCGCTTCTTCAAGCCTCCGTGGCAACCATGTTCTGCTCCCATTACTCCCACTATTTCCTCGCTTTACCACCTTTGGCACCCCTTTTCTATTTCCATTTTGCAACGAAAATTTTGGGCCTTAGATGTGCTAGCAAGAGCATGTGCTCCTTTTCCCATAACCCTTCCGCAGAACAAGATCATTAAGCAACCGACTAAGTGTAAACTCGGTCTTGCTCATGATCGATTCACGCCGAAAGTTCTCAAAAGACTTGGCAACAGATTGAGGATGATATCGACTCGGCTTCACTGGCCAATACCTCCTCCCAACCGATCAAGACTATCCATGAGACGAGTCATGGGAGACATGTTCATGGACCCAACTTCCTTCTTCCATTTTACACGCCAAGATTTCTCTCATTGTGGAAGTCGATCGTCCGATCCGACCGCCCAAACTTACCTCGAGACTCGACCAAATATCGTCCGGGCTCACCATCGATCGATGTCGCACTGCAAGCCTTGGACATCGTAGTCATCATATAAAGATTTAGCCATATTGTTCGACTTATTCCAAAGTCCGCTGACTTCGCCGCCATTAGTCGACGCACAAGAAGGGCATCGGTTTAGAGTAGTGAGAACAAACATGTGTTCTTCAAATGATAAGAACATATTCCATGTTTCGCTTCCACTGATAAAATTTGGACCGATAACGGATTTTAAAGCAGCATATTGATAATCGCGAAGAGACATATCTCAAACGATAATGTAAAACACATAAGCATACGATCGCAAATAATTTCGAATAATAATATTGTAACCTTTGATAAAACAATATTAATTGAAACCTCCAATCGCCCAAGGAATCCCACATGCAAGCCACGCGCGTGGACGCTATACACGAACCCCTAACTGCACTAAAATATACCTTTAGTCGCTTAATTTCAATCCATGTCAACTTATCCTTATGACAAATGAAATTAATGATCGACCTTACTAGACCACATCACTATCGCAAGAAGCGGACTTCATGAAGTTGTACTTGAGGTGATGTCTAAGCATCGACCACAATTTTAACAAAGAAGATGAATTTAGAATTGGTATACTCACCGGACCATACCGCCCAATTCAAATTCTTTGTTATCTCATTTTATATCTATCTCTAGAGAACTTATGAAAATCGCACACGCAAGCCACGCTGTGATCGCCATACATGAAACTCCCACTTCTCAATAGATTTAAAATGTTTTATTTAGAAATCTCATCTAACAAACTTATGATAAACAAAGGCAAGCAAGCCACGTGTGGATCGCCACTCACAAGGCCTCACTTTGTTTAGAGATCAAAAGTGGAGGTCTCGACATTTTAATTTGAAAATTAATTTGTCGGGTTGTTTGCTTAGTCTTTTATTCAAAAGGTTTGTCCATGCAGATCACGTAATCCTAGCATGCTTTTCTATAGAACTCAACATGTAAAACATGCTCGCAGTAATTCTAAAATATGCTTGATAAACGCGATAAACCTAGCATGCTTACTATGCGCATCCAATTACGTGAAACACTTAAAGGTTTGTCAACGAATTTAAACATACATAGCATGCTACCGATAATTTAAACATCCACGACATGCATATGAACGATAAAATAAATAAAACGCTCATCGCGGTCCAATCGTGAAACCTCGACACTAAATCTAATCTATTACATAGATTTACAAAGCATGATTTAAACTGAAAACGGGCCTCGCGTACCCGCACGGACCGGATTCAACACCGGGCCGCGCACACGCACGGGCCGAATCTCGAAAACGGGTCCGGGCGGGTCGCCCAAAATGTGCCGGGCCGCTGCCAGGGCAAGCTCACCGCGCCCAGCCTCGCCCGCCGCCTCGCTGGGTCGCCGGCAAGGCGCCATGTCGCTAACGCGACCGCGACCCGCCGAGCACGCTGCGGCGCGCCACGCCCAAGCCGAACGCCCGCCGAGACATCGCCGCCTCGCCGCCATACCGCGACCGCGGTTCCGCCGCTGCTGTCGGGTTTCGCGCCAACGCGCCTGCCGCCCGCTAGCTCGCGACGGCCAGCAGCCTCGCGGTAATCCTCACGATCATGAAGTTCGCCGCTAAGCCGCCAGGATCCCGCCGAGAACGCGCGCCTGTCGCTCGCAGCCCCGCGATCGCTTCTAGCGATCGCGAGACTCGCCGCGAAACCACCCGTAAACAACCGAGAACCTCGTTTTCCCGTCAGCTTCGCTCTTCGCTCGCTCGCTCGTTCTTCTTTACGATAAGATTTACATAATAAAATCTAATCTAACCACGGATTTTCTCGTGGTGTAAAACAAAACCAACAACAACAACAAACGAGCCACGATGAACCATGTATCCACAATTAAATAAACGCACGTAATAATCAAACGGAATTAATCCAACAGAGCCAAGATTCGATACCGCCCGATACCAATTGTAGGAAAACGTGTTAACCCTCGCCCGAGGATCCATCTTGGGTGTTTAATTCACCATACATTGATTATAATCCTAGCATGCGCCTATATAATTAATAAAGAACACGCTGGGGTTTTCTCGTGTTTACCTCGATCCGCCGAGGTGGATCGAACGGATGAACGGATCAACGGCCGAGACTCGTGCTTTGACCTTCTCGATCGTATCCCTGATACCCAAACTCCAACGCCGAGCGAGGACGAGCTATGGAGAATGCACCAAAATCACCCTTTTCTCTCACCCAAACTCACGAAAATTTTCTCTCAATTAATCGAGACGGCCGAAAATCTGCTTGTAATATGTGAGCATTAACCTGTGACATTATCTCATACCTTATATTTATAATGCACTACCTTAATCCTATATGGAATATTACCATAATCCTATATGGAATATTACCATAATCCTATATGGAATATTACCATACTCTTAGATTATTTCCATACTCAGATTATTTCATACCTCAAGATTATTACCATAATCTTATATGGAAAGGATCTATGACATACCATAAATATAATTATATCCATGTGGATAAAGAGAATAAAATCTCGCCAATCGAGCAACAGGGGAACCGATTTTCTTCAAGCATACGGGTCTGACGGGCCACCAGTGGATCAAATGCAAGGAATAAAGATGGGCCTCAAATAAATTAATTATCTTATGTTCACCTGTAACATAAATTAATTCATAAACATTCGATCATGCCACTAGAGAAAGAATGTCGACTTACCCCTTTATTACCAAGTTGAGTCGGCTTGCACTTAGACATTACGAATCCCTCAGATTTAAGATATCGAACGTCCATTAATCATTTCTAGCAACTGATCGCTTAAACGACAATATCCTTATTTCCTTAAGTAGTACCACTCAACCTTATTATTGTACTTGAGCTAACTCAACTCGCAGGGTTTAGTACAATAAACCTTTGAGCTCCTTATGGGACGCCATCATCCTAAACGGATACGGTGACTGACATGATAACTAGCGTGACATACAAGATCGCCACCACCCAAGATGCGGAGAATCTGGTTAGAACATATAACCCTCACTCATAACAAGTCAAAGTGATGGTCAAGAACTCATACTCACCTAATACCTTATCGAGGTTTAGATTATCGTAAGTCACCGAGATCTTGGTTCTTCACGACGGTCGAAAAGAAGAACTCATCTCATCGTGATCCTTCAATACGCCGTAGACGCATCAAAGATAGACAAGCAACCAAGTCAAGTCACTTTATCTAAACTGCAGCCTAAACCGACAACTCGTCCCTAAGTCGCCCTCACCGAAACTTTTATATCTCATTGCTTGACCAATCATACTGCACTCGTGATCTTCTACACACCGTATGATCTAACTTATATATGAGATAAGGGACACGATATATGCAATCAAGTATTCAAATCGATAGAGATTGTAATAGTGGTAATCAGAAACATTGTATACAAGCTCAACCAAACTGCTTTCAAGATACAACCAACACACAGCCCATTCGGATGTTGGGCGGCACGATGTAAGGTCCCACCCACTTGGTGGTCACTTGCAGAGCATAGCGAAACCTATTTTGATAGAGTAGCACCACTTGCCCATTTTCGAACTTCTTCCTTGATCAAAGATCATGGGCCTCTTGAGCCTATCCTTGTATATAGCGCATTGTTATGCTTTTAAGGCGAATCTCCTCGAGCTCAGTATGTCAAGCTTGCGCTTCTCCCGCCTCATCCTAGTCAAAGTCGAGCTTATGGATCGCCCAATATGCTTTGTGTTCAACTCGACAGCAGTGACATATCTTGCCAAACACCATCCGTAGAGAGACATTCCAAATGGCATTTTGAAGGCTGTTCGGTATGCCCATAGTGCATCGTCGAGGTGAGTGCTCCACTCCTTCTTGCTCTCTCCCAAGGCCTTCCTCAAGATAGTCTTCACAATGCGGTTTGAGAGCTCAACTTGGCCATTGGCTTGAGGATGGTAGGCAGTGGACATCCGTGATGCATCCCATACATCTTGAGTAAGCCGCCAATGATGGCATTATACAAGTGGGTGCCCCGATCATCGATTATGGCTCTCGCACACCGAACCAAGCTAAAGATGTTCGACGGAGAAAACGGCTACGGTCCTTGCATCCGCCGCGGCCGTGGCCTCGCTTCTACCCATTTTGACACGTAGTCCATCGCTAGGAGTATGTATTGATTTCCTTAGAGTTTGGCAAGGCCCATGAAATCCATGCCCCATACGTCAATACTTCCACCGCAAGATAGGCACCAAGGGCATCCCATTCCTCCTCGAGACATCGCCCTCGTGTTGGCACTTATCGCAGCCTCGACACTTTTCGTAGCTATCCTTGAATATAGTGGGCCAGTAGAACCCACAATCAAGGATCTTCCTCGCCGTTCTCTTGTGCCCAAAATATCCTCCGCACTCCTTCTCACGGCAAAGGATCAAGATGCTTGTCTGCCACCTTCCGAACGCATCTCCTCAAGATCAAGTCTCGAGCATTGCTTCCACAAGTATGGGTCATCCCACACGTATTGTCGACTCTCCTTCATGAGTTTGTTCCTCCGTGTGTTGGCATCCCCACGGCAACACCCAACACGATGTAGTTCACCAAGTCCGCATCTCACGGCTCTTTGGTGTAGATCTCGAGTAGCTCCTCACCCGAAACATTGCTCGGATTGGATCTCCTTCATCATTTCTCAAAATTCCGCTTATGGTCGGCCACTTGATTTTGAGATCCACTTATCTTTGATCTCAACGCCGAACTCCCGGAGGAGGGTATCCATCGTATGAGTCTTGATTTTGTATCCTTCTTTGCCACGAGATATTTTAAGGCGGCGTGGTCAGTGTAAACCACCGTCTTGCTCCCAAAGAGGTAGGAGCGAAACTTCTCGAAGGCAAACACCACGGCAAGAAGCTCATTCTCCGTGGTTGTGTAGTTGATCTGCGGCCCGATGAGGGTCTTCGATTCATAATAGATGACGAAGCTTTCTCGCCAATTTTCTGCCCAAGACCGCGCAACAACAGATCCGCTAGCATCGCACATCACCAAAGGGCATGCCCCATTCGGTGGCCTTATGATGGGCGCCGTGACAAGGTGCTCCTTCAATATCCGGAAGGCTTTTTACACGCGCCATCGAACTCCCACGGTACATCGCTCTGGAGGAGGCAGTGCATCGATTGTGCTATCTCGACGAAGTCCTCGACAAACCGCCGATAGAATCCAAGGTGGCTAAGGAATCCCGCACCGCTGATGTTGGTGGGTAAGGCAACTTGGCTATGATCTCCACCTGGCTTTGTCTACCTCAATGCCCTTCTCGAGATAACATGCCCAAGGACAATTCCTCCTCGACCATAAAGTGGCATTTCATAATTCAAAGACAAGGTCCTTCTCCACGCACCTCTCTAACTAATCAAGATGCTCTATGCACCGTAAAACATCTTGCCATAAACAAGAAAATCATCCATGAACACCTCAATGCATTGCTCAAGCAAATCGAAAATATACTCATCATGCATATTTGAAATGTCCACGGGCATCAGATAAACCAAACGGCATACGATGATATACAAATGTGCCAAACGGTAAGTGAATGGTCTTATTCGATCTTCTAATGCCACACAAATTTGTATATATCCGTAGTAGCCGCTAAGGAAACAAAATACATGTTCCCATGAAGTCTCTCAAGCATCCGTCAATGAACTAAGTGGATTGGTCATTCCCGTCACCTTGTTGAGTCAGAGTCGATGCAAACCCTCCACTGCCTCGAGTCTCATCGCGACCGCCTCGCTTCATTCTCACCACCAGACGCAGGATTTTTTCGCACGACGTGGATCGGGCCGACCCACCGCCATCCGAGGTGGTAAATGAGGCCCAAATCAAGGAGTTTGAGTATCTCCGCCTCGACAACTTCTTTCATTACCGGGTCGAGCTTCCTCCGGGGTCTCTGATCGGTATGACATCATCCTCGAGCAAGATGTAGTGTTGGCAAATAGTAGGGCCGATGCCCTAAGGTCGGTAAAGTCCACCGATGGCCTCCTCAGACTTGCTCAAGACGGCTCTCATCTCTTCTTCTTCTTGATCGCCACCGTAGCTTATAATCACTGGCAACGTCTCGTTGGCTCCGAGGTAGATGTACTTCAAGTGCTTCGGTAGAAGTTTGAGATCTAGCTTGGGGGCTTTCTTCATGGAAGGTTGCATCCTCTCATTTCCATGCACTAGCTGCGATCGATAGCTTAGGTGATCGTCCCCGCTTGGGTTGGCTTCTACCTCAAGCACTTTGATTGCCTTGATCTCCTCCTTGTTGAGATACTCTAGGTCTTCGCAGTGTCCTGATGACTCTTTTCAGACACGCCCTGATCACCACGCTGGCAGTATCTCTCAATATCATTCTTAGTGAGATCGATTAAGTCCACCATCTCTGTCGATCGAAATTGCTCGGCTTTGTAGATGTCAAAGATGATCGCCTCCCAAATAATTGGCATGTGAGCTTCCCCATATCGCAATGATTAACGTCGGCCATCTTGAGAACGGTCGCCTAGCAAGATGAGTCGCTTGTTCCTGCATCGCCCATATTTAGAACATAGAAGTCGGCCGAGAAAATAAGGTCCCGAACCTCGACGAGCACATCCTCAACGATCCTTCAGGATAGACACTCGACTTGTCTGCCAGCTAAATCTCAACACAAGACGGTCGGAGTGGTCCGAGTTTCAACTCTTGATAGATAGATAGGGCATCACATTGATTGTGCCCGAGATCGAGCATAGCTCGGTCTATCCTCGCGTCCCGATCACAAGGTATATAGAACATCCCCGATCGACACACTTGATTGGGAGGTCTCGCTTAAGCACGGCCGAGACATTTTCCCCAATCTGAACTTGGCATCGTCCGTACTGACTCTCTCGCACACGCTCTTGAGGAACTCGCACACCTCAAGATCGAGGTCAAAGCAAGGATCAAAGGTATGTCGATCTCACCTTTTAAAGATCTTGATCATCTCATTCATCTCTTCAGCTTCTTTGTTCCTCTCAGTATACCCACTTACTACCCATGGCTTCCTCGCCATCCGGTAGAGGTGTCTTTCAGATACATCCATAGTCATTATGACTCAATTTCTAAGTCCATACGCGCCATGATCTGCATCGTTGTCAGATCGCCTCACCGTATGTCCATGGGTTGATTATTGCCCCGCTGCTTCCGGGATTAAACCAAGATTCACCCACGAACATAAATCGCCGGGTCGACGAACAACCCTCCCACCACGACGAGGCACCACCGCACGATGGCAACGCGTAGTAAGTCGTGGTTCTCATCTCGCACAACTTGTCGGATAGGTGCCACTTGACAATGATATCTCCAAAGGAACTCCAACCCACTTTAATTTCTTAAAGTATCTCGTGTCGATCCTCCCACTAGATACGACATCTCGCACTTTGTTTAATCGGCAGGAATATGATCATCTTCTAATTCTCAAGAATGATTTCAACTTCGATTTATGGTTTTTCATATAATCCTCTTCTAAGAATCGGGCATTAGTGCTAATAATGACCTTCTCGATCCTTAGACTATAGAAATAACCACCATTCGCTCATCTAGATAGCCAATAAATAGCCTTGCTTCGCATCTAGACTCCAACTTGTTAGCCTTCTTGTTCAAAGACACGTGCCGGATCGCCCCATATCCTTATGTGGTTTAAACTAGGTTTCAGACCCCAACCACAACTCGAAAGGGGTCTTTTCGACCGACTGATGGTACTAGATTTAGCAAGTATGTCACTGCTTCTAAGGCATACCCCGTAATCTAAATAGGCAATGTTGCATAACTAATCATTGATCTAACCATTTCTAAGAGAGTCCTATTTTTTCGCCTCCGACACACCATTTTGTCAGTGTGTGCGGGCAGTGAGTCGAGGTAATCCCAATGCACTAAATAGTCCATGAACTCGTTATCGAGGTATTCGCCACCGCGATCGCATCATGAGGACTTGATACTTTTACCAAGCTTCGCTCCACTTCCACCTTAAATTTTTGAATTTCTCAAAGCATTCAGACTTGCGCGAAGGTATAAGTATCCGCACTCTGAGTAATCGCCAATGAAAGTGACAAAATACTGCATTCTCCACGAGCTTGTGTGGACATAGGTCCACACAGTCGAATGGACGAGCTCCAACACTTCTTTGGCTCTATAACCTTCGCTTTGAAGGTCTGGTCGACATCTTTCCTTTTATACAGGATTCGCAGACTGGGAACAGAGTAACTGTAATATCACCCAACGCTCCATTCTTAGCTAGTCTTTGGATCCTATTTAGATTGATGTGACCTAATCTAAGATGCCAGAGGAATGTGGTGTCATCTTACAAAGAAAACATTCTCTTCTTAAGGTTTGAAGTAGATGCAACATAATTAAAGGTATTATGCTTGGAAGAAATAGTATAAAGCGAATTATATAATGAGCCACCACAGATAACTTCATTATTTCTTATGATAGAAACATCACTATCAAAAACAAATGAATATCCATGAATAAATAGTTTGAAATGGAATAAGGTTCCACCGAAACTCCCGCACATATAAAACGCCTTTAATACTAAACTGTTTCTATCAAAACATAAAGAAACATCTCCGATCGTAACGGCCTCGACTTTCGCGCTGCTATGGAGATCGTTATCTCGCCATCATGCAGCCCCCTTATCCTTAGGAACCCCGCAGGTGTAACAAACATGATCAACAGACCCAGATCTACTACCCATGAACGAGTAGAACAAGTCGCTAAACATGTTTCACATTAAAGCAAATGGCGACTGAGCCTCGAGCATAGGGCATTTAGCCTTCCAATGCCCGCCTTGCCGCACTTGAAGCACTTTCCCATCTCCTTCGCTTTTTCAGCCTCCTGTGGCGCCCATGTTCCCGCCTCCCACCGGTTCCTCTCGCCTACCACCTTTGGTGCCCTTTTTCTTCTTCCAATTTTCAACGGAAAATTTGGGCCCTTAGACGTGCTAGCAATGGCATGTGCTCCTTTACCCATGACTCCTTCCGCGCCACGAGATCATTAAGCAACCGATTAAGTGTATACTTGGTCTTGCTCATGATCACGCTCACGCCGAAAATTCTCAAAAGACTTGGGCAGTGTGTTGAGGATGATATCAACCTCGCTCACCGTCAATACCTCCTCCCAACCGATCAAGACTATCCATGAGACGAGTCATGTAGAGACATGTTCATGGACCGAACTTCCTTCTTCCATCCCACACGCCAAGATTTCTCTCATTGTGTGGAAGCGATCGTCCGATCCGACCGCCCAAACTTACTCTCGAGACTTAACCATATTTCGTCAAGGCTCACCATCGATCGATGTCATAATGCACCGCAAGCCTTCGACATAGTAGTCATCATATAACATTTGGCCATATTGTTCGACTTATGCCAAAGTCCGCTGACTCTCACCGCTCATTAGTCGATGCGCCGAAGTGGCTTCGTGTTTGGAAGTAGTGAGAACAAACATGTGTTCTTCAATGATAAGAACATTTTCCATGTTTCGCTTCCACTTGATAAAATTTGACCGGATAGAGGATTTTGTGCGAGCATATTGATAATCGTGTAAGAGACATATCCGAAAAGATAATGTAAACACATAAGCATACGATCGCACATAATTCGTGAATAATAATATTGTAACCTTTGATAAAACAATATTAATTGAAACCTCCAATCGCCCAAGGATTCCACATGCAAGCCACGCGTGTGACGCCACACGAACCCCCGACTGCACTAAAATATACCTTTTAGTCGCTTAATTTCAATCCATGTCAACCTATCCTTATGGCAATGAAATTAATGATTGACCTTACTAGACCACATCACTATCACAAGAAGGGACTTCATGGAAGTTGTACTTGAGGTGATGTCTAAGCAATGACCATAATTTTAACAAAGAAATGAATTCTTAGAATCGACATACTCACTAAGACCATACCGCCCAATCCAAATTTTTTGTTATCTCATTTTAAATCTATCTCTAGAGAACTTATGAAAATTGCATATGCAAGCCACGCGTGTGGATCGCCACACATGAAACTCCCACTTCTCAATAGATTTAAAATGTTTTATTTAGAAATCTCATCTAACAAACTTACGACAAACAAGGCAAGCAAGCCACACGTGTGGACGCTAACTCACAAAGCATGTATCACTTTGTTTAGAGATCAAAAAGTGGAGGTCTTGACATTTTAATTTTAGAAATTAATATGTCGGATTACTAGCTTAGTCTTTTTGTTTCAAAAGATTTGTCCATGCAGATCACGTAATCCTAGCATGCTTTTCTATATAACTCAACATGTAAAACATGCTCGCAGAATTCTAAAATATGCTTGAAAAACGCGATAAACCTAGCATGCTTACTATGCGCATCCAATCACGAAAACATATAATATGTTTATCTACATAATTAAACATACATAGCATGCTTCGCATTATTTAAACATCCACGACATGCTTGAACGATAAAATAAGATAAATTGCTCATCGCGCCCACTCGTGATCTCAGATTTTTCGCCTAATTTATTACATAAATTTGCCGATCTTCAAAAATCTCGAAACGGGCCTCGCGTGCACGGGCACGCATCGATTCAAACCGGATTTGGGCGAAAAAATGAAAACGGGCGAAAACAAAGGATCGGGCCGGATCGGTCAAAATCAAATCGGTCCGCGCGAAAATTTGGGTTTGGGCGGAATCGGCTGGCTCGCCCATGTAGATCGGGTCAGGTGCGCTAGGGCATGCCCATGCGCACACCCACCGCGACATCCGCCGCCGCCACCGCCTCGCCATCCCTCGTCTGCCGAGATTCGCCGAAAGGCCCCGCCGAGATCGCCGAGAAGTCGCCGATGTTGCCGAGGGTCTCGCCGAGTCTCACCCGCACCGCCAGAGCCGCCGACGCCACCCGGAGCATGCGTGCGGTCTCGCTACCGATGCATGCCCCATCACGTGCGTTCGCCTGGGACTTGTCGACCACCTCGACGAGCGCCGAGATTTCCTCATAGCCCATCTATGGAGAACTGCCGAGGAGTTACTGTCGAGGGTGTCGAGAAACCTGCGACGACTCGCACGCTGGGCCTGCCCATGTGCGACGGGCACCGCTGCCGATGTCGCGCCGCCGCCTAAGCCCTACCGAGCGACCGCCGGAGCCGCCGCACGCGTTCCGCCGAGGTTTGTCGAGACCTGTTCGCCGAGATCCGCCGAGCCCGCCGAGCGAGCATGCTCAGCACCGAGGCATGACGACACGTCCACGTGAAACCGTGCACCCCGCACGCCCGGCTGCAGAGACGTGCTGGCATCGCGACCAACGGTCGCGAGCACTGCTCGCGAGGCATACTTCCCTGCACGCGACTTCGCCGTTTCGCTCCGTTCTCTCTCGTCCGGACTCCGAATTGCGATCCGTTTGCGCCTACGGACTCCTATCGAGATGCTCTTTAACATAGTTTACTACCCCAAACTTTACCTTTTGTTTGTCCTCAAACAAATCAGAACAAAAGAGAGATGACCAGAGACAGGTAAAGAGTCGAATGATAAAAGCAATAAGCCTCAGAGCAATGAGCAATAAAAGATTCAATCAAATGAATCAAATCACAACATCTTTCGTTAAACTCCACATATCACAATAATCATAAGCACAAGCCTTCTTAAACTCAATCCTCACAACATGGATGATATATAAGAAATCTCAAACACTCAAGTGTATCAAGGAGGATGTTTATACTCTCAAAGTTTAAAAACACATGGAATCTACCATAAGCTTGCAAATCGTCTAATTCTCCATTGCTCAAATATGTGCTCAAGAACTAAGATCAAAAAGGTCTTATAAAAGGTTATAATGTAGGCTCTTTGGTAAGGTAGATATATTTAGGCTAAGTGACTCATAATCCCATAATGAAGACACCATAAGCATCATAAGACACAATTCCCAAATTTTCACAATTTATTTCAATTCTCCAAACCAAGAAGTCATTTTTCTTTAAGAACTCCATAATTCTTGTATAAGCGATATACGCATCTAAGCTCAAGTTACTTACCCATTCATGTTCTTTTTCCACACTTGTGTCAACTTTTTTTTTTTTTTTTTGTGAACTTATATGGGTAAGCAACTATTTTTAATAATCACTTTCATCATTTATTTTCTTTCTTTCCTTTCTTTTTCTCAACCCTCAATTCTAGCAGTCAAATATCACTAACTACATAACCCAAACCACGGCTATATGAAAGAATAAGGTAGCTCAAACGGCTCACAAAGGATAATAAAATAACAAAGTTAGTGTTCGATAGTGTATAGGTTAAGAAAAGAATGCCTAATATCATCTCATAATTCTTAAGCACATCAATGCAACCTCGAAAAAGAACCAGAGCAAGTTCTAGAGAAACACATGTATTTCAAACTATTCACATAGAAAGAAACAAGACTGAAAAGATATGACAGTCGAAAGCTCAAGTCTCACAGGTTTCAAAAATGTGATTAAGTTCTCAAAGGCTCAATACTCACAATAATCATAACATGCTTCGTCTCACAAAATCAGTTGCAATCAAATTTTCTAATAAAAACAATTCTCATCATCGGCTGCTCGTCATTCAACTTAACCCACAAAATGTATACAAACCCAAACACGAAAAACAAAACAAACACAAACAAAAAGAAAATGTAACAAAACGAAAACAAAACAAAAGAAAGGAAAACATTACCTCCCAACAAGTGCTAAATTTAAATGTCTTTAGTTAGACCATTTCATACCCGATCAATCTGCGCTGACAGCAGACTTCTTCCCAAATCTGTGCTTGCCTCCATACTTTTCATTTACCTTAGACCACCACTGAGTATGGAAGTGGCCTCCCCCAAACTTGAACAAGTCACCGGGAGTTCCATGCCGAGTCCATCTCTTCTTTGTAGCACCTTGTCACTGGTCGGTTGACATCCAAACTCGAGATTCGCTAGCGAATAAAGGGTGATTGAATGACACTCTTCATGCTCGAACTATCGTGTCGCGGGATGGCGCCATAGATTGAAATTTTAGCTCCTCATCGCCGACACGAAAAGTCGATCACCTTCCCCGACATCAATCAATGCACGCACCGGTTGCTAGAAAAGGTCGACCCAAGATTAGTGGTTGATTTTTAAATTCAAGAATGTCTAAAATAACAAAATCTGCTGGAAAGATAAAATCCCGAACTCTTACCAACACATCCTCAACTATCCCCTTAGGGTATGCGACTGACCTGTCAGCCATCATTAATGAAATGGACGTTTTCTTCATTTTGCCCAGTACCAAACGATTGAACACAGATTGGGGCATCAGATTTATACTCGCCCCCAAATCACACAACACGTTGGGAAACGTGTGCTCTGCAATCTCGCACTCCAACGTGAAGCTCCCCGGATCCTTTTGCTTCAGTGGCAGCTTCCTTTGCAAAATAGCACTGCATTCTTCAGAAAGGTTTATTTTTTCAAATTTACCTAACTTTTTCTTGCTTGCCATTGCATCTTTGAGAAATTTGACGTATCCGGGCATATTCCGAAGCGCTTCAAAGAGAGGTATGTTGATGTTTACTTTATGGAACATCTCTTTGAATCGGGCGAACTCTTCGTCATATTTCATCTTCCCAATGCGCTGAGGAAATGGAGCTATTGGCTTTGGGAGCGTTGGCTGATCCTTCGCGTTTTCAGCTCGCGAATGTTCACCCTTTTCCTTCCCTCGCGACGCCTCTTTGCCATTCTCTCTCGCGACACTCTTCAATCGGATTGCTTATCTCTTCGATTCTACGGTGATTTTCATATGAAACTCCACCTCAAATATATCGCATTGCACCGATTCGGAGGAGTATGATTCTTCTGATTCCGCCGTTGTTGCTTGGGAATCGACCTTGCCTGCACCCCAGCTCTCTCATCGCCATCCGCCCCACTTGGTTTTCTATAATCTTTACTTGTTTTCCAAGGGCTATCATCGTGTTGTTCATGGCATCGATCGTGGCTTTCCGAGCTGCTCATCCTATTCCCAAGTCATTGGATCTCAATGTTTTGTCGAGCCACAATTTGGTGGTGACTCGCCGCTATTTGCCGATTGCTTGCACAACACTTGCTCGCATCATCTCTTCAAGCTCGCTTCTTGGGCTCTACAATCATTCCATTATTAACAAAGAAAGCCGTGTGGTGGTTCTTGAGCATTCTGCATCGCATAGGAAAATTGGGATGATTTCTATTGTTGGATGATAAGGCGGGTTCCCACTTTGATTCCTCGAAAGTTGTTCCTTTGGTTCAAAAATTGAACCTCCTCGATATTCTGCGCCATGGCCACAAATCATCCGTCTTTTCTCTCGGCCAGATTCCTTCCGCAGAGTTGTGAACTTCTAACAAGTCATCATACTTATCATCCAACTCGCAGCAGCCCACTCTTCCGATCGGTTGTCCTCCATCGGCCATTGATAGCTATCGGATGCCATCTCCTCAATAATTCTCAATGCTTCGCCTATTCCACGATTTTGAAGGCATCCTCCGATGCATCTACAATGCTACGGGTGTTAGCATTGAGTCCACTATAAAATTGGGTTACTTGTCGCTCGTGTGAAAACCTATGTCGTGGACACTTATGAGCAGGTTTCAATCGCCCCTGTGCTTCAATAATGATTCATCTCCCAATTGTGAAAAATGGGAGATCTCGCAATGATCTTCTCATACTTGGCGGTGGAAAGTACTGGACAGAATTTCGCACAATTGCTCCCATGTAGTGATTCTCGATCCGTCCAAACTCTTGAACCACTCTTTTCACCGACTTCGCAGTGAAAATATGAACATTCTCATCCGGATGGCGCCACCGGCACTCCATTCTCGCTGATAGTATCACATATATCAAGGAATGCCTCTAAATGCGCATTGGGGTCTTCATGACCCTCCCAAACCGCCCGCTGATCATGCCGATGAGGGTAGGTTTCACTCAAAGTTATTTCATTGACGTCGCCCCATCCTCCACCTAGGAATTGATCCGTCGGTGGCCTGTACATGTGGTTGAGCGGTATAGGCTGTGCTCGCTCACCAAACGGGCCCATCTGATTATTTAACGCCAGTTGGCGTTGCATTGCTGCCAGCATTGCTTCCATCTCGGCCATCCGATCTGGGACTTGGGGTTGTCTATCTGCCATTTCTTGTTGTCTTCTTTCTCGCTTTCTCTTTATATGATCCGTCAACTCGAGATCCAATGGAATGATTTCTTTCCTTCAGATCTTGTAATCATGCATCGCGTAGAGATAAAAAAATCAAGTCAAATCCAAGGAGCAACACGTAAATATATATATATATATATATTTTAATTTTTTAAGCACAATTAATAACTACAATCCGTAAAATTATCACTATGCAATCTAAATGTCCCGAACGGCGCCAAAATTTGATCGCTAATATTCCTACCAAATAAATGATAGTAAAAGCGAAGTATATATATCGATCCACAGGATCATGACCGAGAACACAACAAGTAATTAACGCAGAATCTTGATTATTATTCGTGCAACAAAATATAAAGAGAGAATTTAATAAAACTAGACTCAAAATAAAGATAGGAATAAAATCGATATCTGAAGACCGATCCTAGGATGTACTTAACCTAACCAAATTCACACAATTAACCTATTAACTGCTTACCAATTTAATTCACATTCATATGAAGGATCACTAATATAACTATAGTTTCCGCCAGATGACCCTATAGTAGTAGGTTAGCCTAAACTCTATCTCCGCCGGTCTCAAGAGAAGTAAGCTAATTACCAAAAGTACACAAAGATTTAACCTCCTACAGCTCACCTATTCCGCTGGTCTCAAAGCAAAATCAGATTATGAATTCAAGATATCGATTATGTAATTAATTCCGCCAGACATCAATCATATAACTAGCATGCATCAATATCGCCGATACCAACACATGAGAATTAAAGCCAAAATCATAAATCATGAATGGACGGCAAAACAAGATCAACAGATTAATTATATAAATCTAGTTAGACGACAAACCCTAGGATCAATACTAACTTTAGCTACGCATAATTAAAATAACAAAACAATAAATAAATAAAAATAACATAAACCTAATTAAATAAATAAAACCGTAGGAATCCACTAAGAACAATTGTAGCGACTTGAATCCCTGAAGAAATTCAAATCTAATACTAAACTATGAAAAGGAATGAAAATACTTGAAGAAAAAGCTAAACTAAATTAAACAGAAAAGAACTTGCAAAAGAAAATAAAGAAGAATTTGTGTTCTCGCCTGAATTGTCTTTTAAACCATCGGTCTATCTCCCTATTTATAATAAATCGCGAGCTCCCTTTTCACGCCAATTTCCCATCTTATCTCAGTAATGTACCCGCAAATTCAAACGATGATTAATCTGCATCACATTAACAACATGATTAACAACATGAAAGGTAACTAACTATAGGATTGGGAGGCATATAATGAGTAAACTTTCAAGACTTTATATCATTTAACATGACAAACATAACTTACATATGAAACCGAATCATTCGGACCTTTATCAAAAGGGTTCAACTACCTCAAGAGAATGAGGTACAAACTCAAAACACGACTTAAGGTACTTTGCAATGAAACATGTGGAATACACATACGACGATGCGTATCCAAGGTTTAACTATCAACCACAAAAGACTTGATCGCTCAACACCGCTTCCATCCCATCCATCACTCAACTCGCACATTTAAAACAAATATGCAGGTCAATACAAATAATGCACCCAAAGGACTCATCACAAAACATTTTCTTTAAATTACACCGCCTATAAGTAAGACACAAGGGTTTTAATTGAAAATGCCTTGTGCTTACTAAAACATTTTCCTTACTAAAACATTTTTCATTTCTCAAAACGTCGCTCGGCCGAGCATTTTCTCTTTGTATGATCCATATCATTCCCATATCTCATATCACATCATCATCTCATAAACTCATCTCGCACCGTAGAGGTGGCCACCTACTACGGGCGCAGCAGGACCGTCGAGAATTGTCCTTTCGGCACACAAATACCTTACTGCACGTAACCCGAGCTGTGAATTTCAGATCCGACATGTGGTTCGATATCGATTTTCTCATCGGGGAGCTACCTAACGATCAAGTCAGCGAAACCAACACCATATACTTTCATAGTCGGCTTGCCCAACAACATGATAGATCCATACATAAAACATAAACACTTTGGGTGTAATCATATTATTTCTCAACCAAAGCTTTGTAAATAAATATTTTTCATTTTAAAGAAAGATCGTAAATAAAAGGGTTTTCGAGTAAAGCCCACCTGGTATGGTCTTCCTTTCAAAAAATGATTTCCTTTCTATAATCCCCTTTCTACGTCAACGCTCAATCCACGTCCCACCTTAACGCAAGAACTACTTTAGTACATGGGTCACGTTCGATAGCGACGAACATCGTCTATAACGTTCTATGCATCAAATAAGGCTA
The DNA here is from genome assembly GCA_036937905.1 of Salvia rosmarinus. Taxonomy (NCBI): domain Eukaryota; kingdom Viridiplantae; phylum Streptophyta; class Magnoliopsida; order Lamiales; family Lamiaceae; genus Salvia; species Salvia rosmarinus. Next base: position 42,418 of record JAODLM010000810.1, read on the forward strand.
TCGCCGGACTTATTTTGACGTTTCCTAATCAATTGATGTCGATTATGAATTTTCTTGATTTATAAGGAATATTCTACCTTTTTAGTATATAATGTACGTTTTTATGTACTTATGTAACGTAAGTTACATTGTTACTAAACGTCACGTCACATAGACCACGACATCGAATTACGTGCCGCTTTGACTTTGGTCAACGTTTTTGGTCAACTATTTTGACTTAGTCAACATTTAGTCAACAATTTTGACTTTAGTCGACTCAAAGTCAACATTTTGACTTTTTCAATTTCTTATGAAATTCTATTATTTTATGTGCAATTTTGTTCTAAAATTCCCATAAAATCATACTATGTCTAAAACATTATTTTAGATTATATTATGTAATTATACTTGATAAAATAAATTTATAACATCAAACACATAAGGTATGATTTTCTATTATCTTAAATAACTAACTAAACATTTTTCAAAATTCCAATAAATTCACATAATATTTAATCACCCTTAATTATCCTTATTATAACATAATTGTTATTTATTATGAACTATTGAATTTAATTTACCAAAGTTATATTCAAATTTTCGACTTAGGTCCAATTAATTTTTATAAATTTCAATAAATTCACACAACCATATATTATGAATCTACATCATCAATATGATATGATAGCACTTAAATATGGATCATATCTCAATATCATATCATATATTATAATTTTGAAATTTATGAACTTAGTACTAAAGTTTGCGAAAATTCTATATAAATTCATATAAGCATAATTAATAATTCTAGATTATGATTTCATGCTTAGATCAACAATTAAAAATCAAAATCATCAACATATGGCACCTACATGATTTCGGTCCACTTTTAAAATTTAATACCATGCTTAATTTTTGATATAATTATAATACATGCTTAATAACATCATATAAACATAATATCTAAACATATTAATACGAGATCTAAAATTTTCGAAAACATCATATATAAACTAAACTTATAACATAATTTCTAACTGACGAAAATTGAAAATTCTAGCATGTATACGAAGATCGTAAGAAATCTAACCTTTTAATCGGTGTCGATTTTAAACGGCGACGTTTATTTGATCTAAGGGTTGGTTTGAATTTTGAAGAACACTCTCAATTTTCCTTACTATGTTTTCGGTACTTAGGGAGCTAAAATGAGAAATGGTTGCATTATCCTTATATTTATAGACCTAATCAAGTTGTAGTATCATTATTACATAAAATGACAACTATACACACTTTCAATTTTTTTTGTCAAACTTTTCGTCCCACTTGCTTTAAGTATAGGATAAGGTTTTAAATTTTTTATCCTATTATAACCCTTATCAAAGTTGTTCACGGCACTAAGTAATCAAAGTAAGAAATTTTCATTCCATACTTGCTTGTGCTCACGACAATTAATGTAATAAATGAGAAAAATATTTTATTTTGATCACACTTTTGTTTACGGCATTTTGAACATAGTATAGTGTAGTGATGATATTGGTTTTAGTTGATAATAATTAAATTATTCAACATCTTATTCCTTATTTAAATATAATTCGGTCATTACTATATATAGAGAAGAAAATTCTATTATTATTGCTATAATATACTATCATATTACTATAGGATAAGATCATAATTGAAAAGTCAAATATTTCAACTAGGATATATGTCATTATTATAAGAGTTTAATAATTTCTTCTTTCCTAATTTTTGTTCAACAAAATCGCTACTACATGCCAAATCTAACACTTACTTGTTCAAATTGAATACTATCTTATCTTTACACCTCATATACAAGTGGATACCTTATCTTATCTTCTCATTAAATATAGTATGATATTAATTAATAATATCACACCTAAAGCGTAAATTTTCATTATTTTTGGGCACAAGTGTACCCCACTTGTGCAACTTGTAATACAACTCATATTATCCATAAAATATCATATTAATATAATTAATATCATCCATTATTAATTTGATAAGAATTAAATTAGAAATCATACTTTAGAAACCCTAATTTTCGAAAATCACTAAGGAAATTCCAAACATTTTATTTCCTTGTATAAAATAGCTACTACATAGTTATGTGACATATTATATGTCTTAGATAATAAGTTTAATCATAGAAAAGTATTAAAATAATTTTAGACCTTAAAACCCTAATTCAAATTTTAGGGTTTTCAAACCCATAACAATAGGTTCATCAGATTCTTAAATTTTCTAGCATTATTTTGATGATAAATAATGCTCTTATATTAAAAATAATCATAAGAATTTGAATTTTATAATTCGTGATCATTTGACCGAGTTATCGACTCATCCCTAAAACCGACGTTTGAAACGCCTCAAAATTCTCATAAGCTAATTTCTAAAAACGCTTAAAAATAATGTTGTAACAACTTTACTTATTCCAATAATAATAGGAATTTCAAATTAAGCTTAACCGCTTAATAATATCAGAAGACGAATCGCCGACTTTATTCGACGTTAGAAAATTACGCTCAAGGAATATCGAATTATATTCCTTAATTCACTAAGCATCGCGAATCTCACACAAAATTATCCAATTATGTTTGGTCAAAGTCAAGTGTCGACTAATTAAGGTTTTAATTACTGAATTAATAACCCTAATTACGCCATTTATTATTGTAATTTAGTATTAAAATTACGGATATTACATTATCTCGATTACGATTCCAATTATACTCGAACCAGGTGTGTGTTCTCTCTCCAATCAGTGCGCATGCAATGAGTATAAATGCAACATAGGGCCTCGCGAGGCGTGTTGGCCACCTTCCCCGCCAAGACATGTCGAGAGGCATTCAAAATTGCTGAAATTTCGGCCTTCCTCGCGACCCGGCATCGCGACCAACGGTCGCGAGCACGGCTCGCGAGGCATACTCCTCGCGACTTCGCTGCTTTCACCCCGCTCTCTCTCATCCGACTCGAATCATGATCCGCTTGCGCCTAATGACTCCTATCGAGATGCTCTTTAACATAGTATACTTTGCACATCCATATTTTTCAAATCCATTACATCATATTCAACGTCGTTTTCAAATGCAGTTCTTCTTCGCACGAGCTTGATTGGGCTATTGATTCCTCTTTATCGTGATCCACCTTTTGAAATCGAACCTATGCTAAAATGACACGAAATACACACGCATAATATCTTCCAAGGTAAACATAAATATATCGAAGACACTCAAAGATCACTTATCAATTAGAAACGAAATGAATATAACCTTATAAATCGTGTAAAATGAGGCTTATCGACGCGTGCATGACTACTCCCACCGCCGATGTTCACGAGCCATCCGCCAAGCTTCCCGCACACCGCGCCAATGCCACCGAGGTCTGCCCGCCCGTGTCGCCCGAAGCCACCGAGATCCGCAAGCGACCTGCCGACGGTTCTGCGCGCTAGGGTTGCGCCACGTGGTGCCTCGCCGTGCGCTGGTTTCTGGCGCCATGTGATGGGACTCCGTCGTCTCGTTCTTCGTGGTTCTTCATCTTCGTTCCTCTTTTACAGATTAGATTTACAAGAAAAATTCTAATCTAACCACGGATTTTCTCGTGGTGAAAAATAAAACCCGACAAAAAAATAAAACGAGCCACGATGAACGACAGATCCACAATTAATTAATTGCGCACGTAATAATCAAACATGAATTAATCCAACATAGCCAAGATACTGATTCCAGGCTCTGATACCAATTGTAGGGAAATCTGATTTTAACCCTCTCCTGAGGATCTATCTTAGATGTTTAATTCACCATACATTGATTATATACCTAGCATGCACCTATATAATTAATTGCAACACGTTAGTGTTTTCTCGTGTTTACCTACGAATTTTCCAGGCAAGAATTGGATCAAGACTCGTGCTTTGATCTTCGATCAGTGTCCCGATGCCTAAACTCAATGTCGAGTGAGGACAATCTATGGAGAGTGCTATGAAATTGCCTCCTTCCTTCTCGAAAGTTTTCAAAATTCCAAGCTTGAGAAGTATGGATTTCAAAATTTAACTTAGATTAGCCTTTGATTTTCTCTCACCTTATATTTATATCGCAACCCTAAATCCTATTATCATAGGATTTATGCATATCTAATAAATATAATAAAATCACTTAAGATAGAGAGGATCAAACAGTCCCATAGGGACTCTATAAGGAGCGGACTAAAATCCTCTCAAAGAACAGTCTGGACGGGCCACCTGTGGATCAAATGCAGGAATAAAGATGGGGCTCAAATAAATTAATTATCTTATGTTCACCCCGAACATAAATAAATTCATAAACATTTATTCATGCCACTAGAGAATAAATGCTGACTTACCCCTTTATTTCCGAAGTTGAGTCGGGCTCGCATTTAGACTTAACGAATCCCCGTATTTAAGATATCGCATGTCCATTAATTATTTAAAGCGTTCTGACTGCTTAAAATAATTAATTACTTTAATTCCTTAAGTAGTACCACACAACCTTATTATTGTACTTGAGATAACTCAACCTGCAGGGTTTAGTACAATAAATCTTTTGAGCTCCTTAAGGGGACGTCATCATCCTCAACGGATACGGTGACTCGATATAGGCAACTAACATGACATACAAGCACTGCCACCACCCAAGATGAGGAGAATCTTGGGTTATCTCCTGTAACTATTCCGACCAAATTGTTCTACTTAGTCGCTCGCAATAGCACGAGGTCCCTATAGCGTGGTAAGGTCGACCCAAGTCGAATCTCTCGAGGAAGACTTAACAGGGCTACGGTTTTATGTCAAACACGAAAACAGAAAAGAAAAACTAACGTCCTAACAAAAGGGGGCTGTCACGGAAAGGACGAAAGCAGGAAATAAAATAAAGCAGGGAAAGCGGATGCACTTGGACAACAATAGGAATCGACAGATACACGGATTGGAGACGGTGTTCTGGGTTCAATCTATCCTCACAATTAATGAATCAAGGACAAACGCACAATGCATAGAACACCCACGCCTCACCAAACGGTCAACACTAACTAACCTCTCGATTACGCTAACGTTAGACTCGAACTTAATGATGGGGATCTCAATCAACCAAGCATCAACTACGAAGAATATTTTATTACAAGGCACACGATAGCAAAAACCCTAACCACATATATCATTTATTCAACAACAAACCAATCTCGATCACTTTCATCATCAAACTTATATTTAATATAAATCTGCTCTCGCATATCTTCATAATCAAACATAAGCATACAATCAACCTACACTATTCTTTCGAACACCATGCATGAAGATCATAAAATAAATAATTTATACGGATGAGAAATTCGCAAATCATCAATTCAATAATCACAATTCAAGACGAGAACAATCAAACATATATTTCCTAACAAATCGATAATTTATCTCATGATAGAAATTAATCCAATTCCAATTACATAGACATAATCAAAATCAGGAAAACTTACAATCATTCATAGACAAATTCATCTTCCAAAATCCGGAATCGTGCGATCCCAATTGTTAATCCAAGTACAAGATAATTAAAAGGAAGGGAAAAGAAAGAAGAGAGGAAAAAAGAATCGCATAAACCGATTTAAAGAAAATAAAAAGATGAACTAGGTTTTCGAGCGTTAAAAGCAAGATTTATAGCAGACGAAATTCACTCCCAGCCACGGACGCGATGCGGTACGGACGCGAGGAGTTCTGACGGAAAAGCCGCAAGCACCCCGCCGGACACGGAAGTGCTCGAAAACGTGCAGCACCGGTTGGGGGCAGCGGCGCCGAGAATGTCGCTGGCAGCGGGCGGCCGGGGCGGCTTGACGTGGAGAGGGCGTGCGGGCGCCGGGCATCCAAAGGGGACGCAGGGCGGGCGCGGGTTTGCGTCTTGGCGCGAGGCGAGCGCCGGACGTCTTGGCGTGGAGAGCGAGGCGATCGGCATCCAAAACCAAGCAGCGTGTGCAGAATCTGCAGCGCCGGCTAGGCGCCGGTCTTCCAGCGCGGATGGAGAGTGGGCGCGCGGTCGAGCACCGGTGTGCGGCATGGGCGGCGAGGCTGCTTGCCGCTGCCGATACAAGGCGATGGGCATCGCCGAGGCGTGGGCGTGCAGCGGCGTTGGCCTTGCGCGGGCGTTGACTTTGGCATGGCTAATGCTTGCGACGGGAGTCGTCGCGACTTTGACATTTCGCCCATTCTTTCACGCCCGATCTCGAATTGCAACCGCTTATGCGTCTATGAACTCCTATCGCGATGCTCTTCAATAAACTTGATCCTTGGCAGATCCAATTTCTCCTACTTTAATGCCGTTTTTCTACAAAATATCGAAACAAACGAAGTAAGTTCGAATCGACAAATATTAATCAAACCAACGGCATAAATAGAACAAACCATTGAAAATGACACACAAAACAATACCAAAAATCAGCACAAATTCATACTAAACAGTAACCCTCACTCATAACAAGTCAAAGTGATGGTCAGCAACTCATACTCACGTAATACCTTATCGAGGTTTAGATCAACGTAAAGTCACCGAGATTTAGGTTCTTCACGACGGTCAGATAGAAGAACTCATCTTACCGTGATCCATCAATACGTCAGAGATGTAGCAGCATAGACAAGCAACTAAGTCAAGTCACTTCTTATCTATACCGCAGCTTATACCGACAACTCGTCCTCAAGTTGTCTCACCAGGATACTTTTTATATCTCATTAAGCTCGACCAATCATACGGACTCGTGATCTACAACACACACGTATGATCTAACTTATATATGAGATAAAGGGACATACATATGCAATCAAGTAAACAATTCGGATAGAGATTGTAATAGTGGTAACAGAAACATTGTATAAAGCTCAACCAAAACCGCTTCGATACAAATCCAACAAGGCGTGGTCGAAGACTTGTAAAGGTGACAAAATTGTTGTGTTTGCTAAGGAAAAAGATGTGGAACTGATAAGCCACCTAACCGTAGCTTTGGAACATTTTTTTACCTTTGTCAAGTACTTTAGAATAATTTTCTTTTGAAAATAGTTGGTAGAGTTTAGTGCTATTGTTTGATGAAAGTGTCAGTTTTTGTTTGATTAGGATGTTAGTGTGTTAGGATTTTCACAAATTTATTATGTTAGTGTGTGAGGATCTTGACAAGTTTGTTATCTCATTAATGAGAAGTCTGTAGGTAGAGATGTGCTAGCCAAACTCTTAATTGGTCAGGTTGGGTTTTCTTTCTCTAAATTGCATTACGATGTGATAATTGTTTTTAACTTTTAAGACATCTATGGAATTCAAGAATCAAGTTGCAAAACCTTTCGTGGATAGAAACTTGTAAATGCATAGCGGATGACTTTAGTTTATGGTGTCACCTTTGTTGGTGCGAGGAGCGGATCAGCGAAGATTGGAGGAAAAGGGTGTGATCAACAATGACAAGATGCTCTTCAATGCTTCATTTTATGATGCTAGAGTGAGTATCACAAACCAAACAATTTTTTTATTTTTGGTTTTGGTTTCTTGTGTTAGTATGTTACTTTTCCTCTTTCATCCTCCCCGGTTGTCTGATCCTTCCATCACTCTATAATCAAAAATCAATTATTTGTACGAGCTTCTGATTTTCCCAGAAGAAAATAATGGCGAATGTGAACTCTTGTAACAGTACGAGCTGTCTATAATCAACATGTCCCTTAGGTCTTCCTGTTGTGCAATCGTACTTTATGTTGCCATAGCGTGATATCTAATTATAGTATTTAGTAACAGTATAAGTGCCAATCCAATCATTATCTAAGGAATCTTGTGATAAATGTTTGGCATAAAACTATATTGTGTGGGATGGGCCCTGATTCCTTATATAAATGGAGATAAAAACATCTCTTCAAGTTTTGGCTTTGCAGCATGAGGGTGATGCAGTATGTTAGATTGGTTCCCTTTTGTATCTAAGCATTTTCCCATTTCGAGTACCATTATACAATATTAAACGACTCCAGGTTGAGGTAAGAATAGACGTGCTGTAGGGCGGGCCCGCCGGTTTAGGGCCGGGACGGTCGGTTCGGCTGTTCGAAAAGTCAAGACCGGAGCCCGGCCCTACAAATAGAATCCGGTTTAGGGCCGGGCCTATGCCCTGCCGGTCCCGGTTCGGTTTAGAACCGCCGGTTTCGGGTCGGGCCCGAGGGGCCTGTAGCGACTCGCGCAGTGATTTTTCATCGGTCCGTTCTCTCTCGTTCGAGCTCCGATTTTCGATCCGTTTGTGCTCACGAACTCATATCGCGATATACTTCAACTCTTGTGAAGGGTAAAATCTCCAATTCTTTCTCAATTTTCCTGAAAATTCAATCAAATATGTAACAAGTATCAAAGTCCAAGATTTTAACAAACTAAAGCTTAAACTTTTGATAAACATGTATTTTCTATGGATAAACATTATAATAACACACTCAAAATTATAGAAACTACATGTTTATCAGTTGTAAATATTTGTAAACTACTAAATTTGTAAATATTTTTAAATTTGTAAGTTGTAAATGATTTTTTTTATGTTTGAACTTGTAAATACTTTGCATTTTTGCATTTGTTAAAATACGTATAAATATGTGTCAACACTTTGCATTTTTTAATAAATGATGAGTAAATTGCATAAATCCATTTAGGACTTTTACATAGGGATGAAAAAATAATAATTATAATAAAGGACTTGAGCTCAATTTAATTTCTAAAATTGAGTTGCCTACATATCCTCCCTCATAATCATAGATAATCAAAGTCCATGTAGTTCTTTTTATTTCTAAATGCTCTACTCCGTCTCGCACCCGATTCGATCGATCCGTTTCGGTGAAGGCCTCGCCGCCTCATTACCATCATCCCATTGCGGTTCTTGAGCTCTAAGGTCGGCCCCACACTAATCATAGAGCAACATTGTAGCTACAATGTTCGCCGGCTTCAAGTTGCTTCTTCTTTGATCAAGCATTAGTCCTCCAATGCTAAATGCGTGTTCAATGGATACGGTGGATGCCGACGACAAATAACTCCTTTGCCATGATTGAGAGGATTGGGTACCTCTTCTTCGACCACCACTTCAAGACATCGATCGAACGATCGCTATCTTCAACACCAAAGACAAAAGGAGTTTGCAAATATATATCTAATTCACTATTACCTTGTCCTCTCGGCCTTCAAATGTTCTATTTTGGTACATCGAAGTCATTTGTTGCACCAAAGGGTCAAACTCATTCATATCAAAAGGAAAATTAATCGAGACATCATAGAAGAAGGAGGTGGGTTTGACTATCATCATCACTACCATATTTTGACCTATATTCTTGAAAAAGATTTCTTAAATTCTTTTCAAGATTATATTTGATATGATCTACATCTGGGAGATCAAAATAAACTAATTCTCCTTCTATACTAGCACCTTGAAAATCCATTTGCCTAGATTAAGCATTTGACATGCACCATCATATTTCCATTTAGGATCTAAACACTTAGCAAGCAAAAAAATTGTAGGTATCTCCCTAAAATATTTTAGCCACTTTTGAACCATAAAATAAATTACACCACATAAAGATGGTCTAGTAAAACAACTACGAAAAGACATGGCAATATGCATGCAATGTTCTAAAACCATAACGGAAGTGCAATAATAAACTCCCGATAATTGTTTCGTTGCACCATGAAATACCTTTAACAATCGATATAAATCCATGCAAGCATCCCAATGAGACTCATTAAGATGTAATTGATAGTTGTAAACTCTTTTCTAAAAAAATCACATAAATGACCCTTATATGCAATAGTACTATGAAGCATTTCATAAGTAGAATTCAACGACGAGAAACATTCAATTTGAAACATGTATAAGAAATATTTTTATATGACAATATTTTTGCCATCTCTTCCCACAAGCTTTTGAAGCATGCAAACATTTGATAGCATTTCTAATAGAAACGAATCTTGAAAAATACTAAGTGCATCTTGAACACATAAATTTAAAATATGATGATACATCTAGAATGAAAGTATTTTCCTTCAAAGAAGGTGCACATGCTTCAATAAGTTGAGGAATACTAGCGGTGTTTGTCAAGCATTATCAAAACCAATGTAAAAATTTTATTAATCAAAGAATACTCATTTAACACACCAATTATAATATTAGCAATACCTAAAGCATTATGAGGCTCTTCAAACTCTCTAAAAGCAATTAAACGCTTTTTGCATAACCCATTTCAATCAATCCAATGACAAGTAATACCCATATAAGAATTCTTATTATAAGCATCCGTCCAAGCATCGGCAAAATAGAAACTTTATGACCTAAACGAACCAAATATTTCATTAAATCGTGTTTTTTTTGCGATTGTCTCCTAATCTTCTTAGCATAGTGCTTCTACTAACTTTGCATGCATTAGGACCAAGTCCCGCTTTATAACATTCTTCATACGTAACTCTATCGGCATAATTAAAGGGAGTTTTCCATAGCACAATATCTAGCTATCGCATCTTCATATTTTCCTTATCAATTTAAATAAAGCGGACGTACTACCGCTGTAGAATATTGAGAATGGGTTTTAATTTGAGCTTAGTTTGTTGATATTCCATACTCATGAGGATGAAAACCCTCCATGTGCCTATTGAGTGTTCCATAACCTCCTTCTCGATCCATTTGTAGGTTTTAGATGCAATAGTCGCAATAAGCAATGTATCTCTTTCGACCGTCGGGAAGAGGAGGTTCGCCCACTTCCACTTTTCAAAAGAAAATATCACAAGATATTGTAAGAACTATGAACATGAAATTAAAATTATGAAACTAATTTGTAAGAACGTAAAATTTACGTACTCTAAAGTGCTTCACAAAACGCTGACTTAAGTTCCTTTGATTTTGGTGGTTGTGGCGCGATCTTGTCAAACTCGCCATATTCTTCGTCGCCTTCTTCATTGTCGCCTTGGTCGCTTGAGCCCACGCCACCTAAATTGGGACTTCTTTCCATTCGATGCACCATTTCATAAAATCGAGCATCTTCTTCGGTTTGTAACCCTTCGCAACTTGCGCTCGAGATTTCCTCCGCCGCTAAGGCCCTTCGTGAACGTTGAGTCGATAGTCTCCAACCTCACTTTGAGCTCCTTCATCGACGGCCTTCCTTTCCCTTGTTTGATGGTTTAAAGAAAGACATGATGAAGTGAGAAAGTTTGAGAGTTTAGAATAAGAATGAGATCGAGAGATCGAGAGCTTGAGAACGAGAGATCGAGTTTGAGAGTGAGAATGAGAGCTTGAAAATTGGATGTAAATGAGTGAATTAAGGTTGAGAAATGAGAGATTGAAGTGAGGATAGAGTTAGGACGAGGGATATATTTATAGGAGTGATTTTGGGGAGAAAATCGAAAAATAGCCGTTTATGGCCGTTGGAGGACCGCTGGTTCGGCCCTAGGCCCTAGGACAGTCTGTTCCAATAGCTCTAAGAGGCCCGCCGGTTCGGCCCTAGGCCCTAGGCCCGACGGTTCCAACGGCTATATTTAGGACCGACGGTTCGGCCCTAGGCCCGCCGGTTCGGACCGACGGTTAACAATGGGTTAAGGTCTCTCTTTGCTCGAACCGAGCCCGGCCCTAGCCCTAGCTCCTGTTCGATTCAGGCCCATTGATCGCCGGTCCGGGCCCGAACCGTTGACTCTAGGGCCGGGCCTAGGGCCGAACCGACTGTCCCGAAAGCCCGGACATGTCTAGGTAAGAAAGCAGAGAACATCATTCTCTCCCAACTTTGTGCACACATTGGATGGTTACATGATGATGACTGGCATAGCTTGTCGCAATGCCGGGCTACGTTTTGCAGGTTTCCTTCGATGCCACTACATTTTTATGTCTGCATCATATTTAAGAAATACATATGACACGAATTTTCAGCCATTCAGTATACGTAAAGCATTTTTCGTGGATGTTTTTGCAGGTATACATGATTCACCAGAGCCTTTTTCCAAGAGAAGCAGAGCTCTGGCTCCCCTAAGCAACATCTTGGCTAGTCGCACTAATTGAACTCATATTTACTAATTATTGTACAGTTGTAACCAATATTTTGATTTTAAACGTAATGAAATCATTTATATTTTAATCTTGCTCATTATTAGATTACATGTTTATTAATTATAGTTTTTAAATAAGAAATTAAATATAGTTGTAATTAAAAAATTGTAGTAAATGATGTAATAAATATCTTTTAAGAAGCCAACTGTAGTCTTTATGTTAAATTAACTACAATTTTAAATAAAAATATGTAGTAATAGCCATTTAATAGACTACGGTTTTCAATAAATCAACTACTGTCCAAAACCGTAGTCTATGTCTATGAAAGACTAGGGCTTTTTCCCCTAAAACGTAGTAATAGCCCAAAATAAACTATAGTTTTAACAATATTAACTATGGTTATACAGCGTGGTCTAAGTCGCAAAAAATAGATTACGGTTATAATGTGTAGAGTATGCGCGTAACTAACCGTAGTCTATGGTTAATTTAAACTACACTTTTTATGCGTAGTATATGTACGTCTACTTTTCTCTACAGTCGAGCACGCACCTAGACTATGCATAAAAAGCGTAGTTAAAGTCTATTTTTGTAGTAGTGAATGCTCAAATCCATCAGAATTCTTCTGGTCATAGCTGCTCACCTGAATCTTGAGGTTTGACAAATGGATGTGAAAACTGCTTTTCTAAACGGTTACCTTGAGGAAGGCAGAGACATCTATTTGTAGCAACTTGAGGGGTTATGTGGTGAAGGGTGAAGAGCATCTAGTTTGGAAGCTTAAGAAGTCCATTTATAGACTTAAGCAAGCTTTCCGATCATGGAACTTACGTTTTCACAATATGGTAAAGTCCTATGGATTTACCCAGTTGTCTAGCGAGAGTTGCGTGTATCATTTGGATGTCAACGGTGATGTGGCATTTCTTACACTTCACGTAGATGACAACCGTCTACTTGGCAATAATGTGAAGCTATTATCAGACGTAAAGAGTTGGTTATCCGATCAGTTTCAGATGAAATACTTAGGGGATACAGCGTACATTCTTGGGATCAAGGACTACTGAGATCGCAAGAGGAAAATGTTGAGCTTATCTCAGGCGTCTTACATTGATACTGTGATTACTCATTTTAGCATGAAAACTGCCAAGAAGGGATTGCTACCCTTCAGACATGGTGTTCCTTTATCTAAGGAGCAGTCACCACTGACAGCAAAGGAGATAGAGGAAATGAGATAAGTTTCTTACGCTTTCGCTGTAGGAAGTCTCATGTATGCGATGCTGTGTATGAGGCCCGATATCTGCTATGTGGTAGGCATAGTAGCTAGATAATCAATTTAACCATGGACAAGCTCATCGATCACGGAAGCATATACTCAAGTACCGAAAAGGACTCGAGATTATAGGCTGGTTTACCAAGCAGATAGTCTAATACCTTTGGGTTATTCAGACTCGGATTTGCAAGCTGACCGTGACGAGAAAAAAATCTACCTCAGGTTATGTGTTTACCTTGGGAGAAGGAGTTGTATCTTGGCGGAGTGCAAAGCAGCGAATCATTGTGGACTCTACCATGTAAGCTTATATGTAGCCGTTTCAGAGGCTGTTAAGGAGGTGGTATGGCTCAAGAACTACCTCATGCATTTAGATGCGGTACCTTTTTTACCCAAGAGTATCATAGTGTACTGTGATAACTCAGGTGCAGTAGCAAACTCGAAAGAACCGCGGACCCACAAGGCGACAAAACATATAGAGAGAAAGTACCATATCATACGAGAAATCGTTAGACGAGGAGACGTGCTGATTAAGAAGATTGGTACTGCGGATAACCTAGCTGACCCATTCACGAAGAGCCTACTGTAAAAAGTCTACGGCGAATACGTTCGATGATTTAGATTGCGCAAGATAGCCCCCACTTAGAAATGAAACATTTGTATAAGTGGGAGAAGAAAAGTGATGGTGTAGTTTGTAATAGCTAGTAGAGAGACACATTTTATACTAAAAGTTTGCTTTAGTATACGTGGGAGATTGTTGCAGTACTCTCCATAGATTGGAGTACTCTCCATAGATCATTCTCACTCAGCATTGGAGTTTTGGCAAACGAGATACAGTCCAAAATATCAAAGCACGAGTCTTGATCCTCCTTTATCCGACAAATTCGTAGGTAAACACGAGAAAATACCAATGTGTTGCAATTAATTATATAGGTGCATGCTAGGTATATAATCAATGTATGATGAATTAAACATCCAAGATAGATCCTCGGGAGGGTAAAATCAGATTTCCCTACATATTCACCTTGTATATCTTAAGCCTTGACTGTTGGGAAAATTCCTAAGTTTCAGGAATTAAATCTATCTTTACTGTGTGTTTTGATTAGATCCCAAAAACCTATGATGACTGTCTTACTGAAGTAACTAAGCTACTTACTTATTTTGAAGTTAGTCGTTATTGTTACAAATTTTCAACAGTGGAACTACCAGCTTGGACAGGCCCAAGACTGAAGAAGTTCAAGCAGTATAAAAACTAGTCATATTAATAGGAGTATTAGTACCAGCACAACTGATGAATAGTTAGACTAAGTATCACGTCAAGACCAAGGTCAAGAAGGCCAACGAAGTCCAAGATCAAGTATAAGCGAAACTGAAGAGAAGGACTGACAGAGTAAAGTTGAATACTGAAGACTGACGTCAGAAGACTAAACCCTAAAGATCAAAGACTGAAAACTCTATGCCGACAGACCGAGAAAATAGCCAGGATATGATTAAATGTCATATCAGGTAGCCGACTGACTTTGTAAAAGTCAAAGCTGAGTACCAAAAGTCAAAGCTTGGTACCTGCAGTCAAAGCTGACTATCAGGAGTCAAAGCTGACTATATATCTACGTCTGACTGAAAAGCATCATACTGATCTCAGGTTGTTCAACACTGATAAAAGACGAAGTCCAGACTGTTAAGAGTATGCTGAAGAAGACTCGACTGACTAAACCTGAAGTACATGCTGAAGAAACACGGAGTATACTCAACTGAAGAAACACGAAAATTTTATGATTTAAGTGTTTGACTCGACAAGTGTAGTAGCGTATCTACAGAAGATCCTGACACGCCATACCGTATTTTTAGAGTTACAAAGCTACAATGTACGATGATGCGACTTTGTCAGAAGACGTACAATGATTCTCAACGGAAAGAATTCAAACGACAAAATGGAAGAATATGAATAGTGGTTCCTTCAATGAATCTATTCTTATCTCTCCCTATATATATATGTGCAAAATCCAACCTTCAATAGTAACCGAAATGCTGCACTATTGAATTTCCAAAAGCTATTAAGTCAAAGCTCAAGACAATCAAACAACAATTTCGAAGAAGGATGTTCCTCAAGTATCAACAAATCTCCAGAGATCAAATATACTTACCATCTCAATATTTTATATACACTTCCTTAAGTCTAAAATATTCACCTTGTATATCTTAAGCCTAAACTTCCCGAGTTTATCGTTTGTGACAGTTTAGTAGAAGTTTGGGCAAGTAGTCAATGAAGTGTTAGTTACTGAAACCTTGGTTTCTAGCACTCGTAAGCTAGATGTTAAGTCAACTGCATCCTGAAAGCAGTTAGGGTTTCCTAGCACCAGCTAAGTGTAGGAAGACGCCAAGTTCGGCGGGATACTGTAAAGTGACCTCAGTATCTATGTTTACTCTTGTACTCGTAAACAAGACCCATTCCCAAGCTAGTGGATTGACTGAGCAATCATTCCATGGATGTAGAGTTGATCTCTTCGAACCACGTAAAAATCAACGTGTTATTTACTTTCAGTATTGTCTTTACATTGCCTGTTATTGAACTGATAATATCATCATCACATAGTAGCAAAAAATAATTTTAAAACCCTCTATCAACATTCGTTCGATACTGAGGGGTCATAAACTGAATACTGACTAATCGATATTTGACTAAGTGTTTAAATCTGAGTATCAGTTTTACATAAGGAAAATCAGTAACCACAATATTTCACACGCACATCCGTTATCAGTCCAACTGACTTGCTGCCTTAGCAGTCAATATGTATGCTAACTGATATCACTCAGCATACGATAATCATTTATTTAAAATAACCAGTAGTATTGACCCTGGTACTGGACTGCTAGTTAACTGACTAGATGATCTCAGCATACAGTCATTCTTGTCAACATAAAAAGTTTTAAATTGCCTACCTTGTGTATTTTCCCTATACACCAGAACGTACCTAGTGGGACCCATCAATTTGTATCAGAACAAGTTGTTCACAAGAACAACTAACTCCCTCACTGATCCTTGTTTCAGAACTGATCCATAAAATCTTACTTTTTACATATTGCTGCATAATTTACTATGATGAAAACTAACTACAACATGTCTACTTCTCTCCCCACCTTTGCGGTAAACAACTACGAGATCTGGAAGTTTAGACTCAAAAGCTATCTAACTGCACAATACTGTTGTATGTGGAGGGTCATCACTAATGGCCAATCATTATCAGAGAGAAGATGATGAAAGTAAGCACACAATCGGGACAAGAACCTATTGGATTTGTATACTGAAAGCAGAATATTGAGCTGTATACAATATTTCATGTTACCACTATTACAATCTCCTATCAGAATTGTTTACTTGATTGTATATGTTGTCCCATTATTTCATACAAAAGTTAGATCATACAGTGTGTAGAAGATCACAAAAGTCTGTATGATTGGTTAAGCTAGTTGAGATATAAAAAGGATCACAGCTGAGATAACTTGAGGATGAGTTGTCGGTATAGCTACAGTATAGATAAGAAGTGACTTGACTTGGTTGCTTGTCTATGCTGGTACGTCTTGACGTATTAATGGATCACAGTGAGATGAGTTCTTCTATCTGATAATCATGACGAACCTAGGTCTCGATGACTTTACGTTGATCTAAACCTCGATAAGTTTTTATGTGAGCATGAGTTATAGACCATTACTTTGACTTATTATGGGTGAGGGTTGCATGAGATAACCCAATATTCTCCGCATCTTGAGTGGTGATAGTGCTTGTATGTCATGCTAGTTACCTGTATCAAGTCACCATATTTGTTTAGGATGATGACGTCCCCTTAAGGAGCTCAAAAGGTTTATTGTACTAAACCCTGCAATTGAGTTAGCTCAAGTACAATAATAAGGTTGGGTGGTACTACTTAAGAAATTAAAGAGATTAATTATTTTAAGCAGTCACAGTGCTATAAATAATAAATGGACGTGGTATATCTTAAATACGGGGATTCGTAAGTCTAAGTGCAAGTGCGACTCAACTTCGGTAATAAAGAGGTAAGTTATCATTTGTTTTCTAGTGGAATGAATAAATGCTTAAGAATTAATTTATGTTCTCGACTGTACATAAGATAATTAATTCATTTTAGGCACATCTTCATTCCTTTGATTTGATCCCTGGGCTGGCCCATCAAGGCCTGTTACTATCACAAATTCCATCCCCTCTTTATAGAGTCCCACTGAGACTCTGTTCTGATTTGTTTATTATTTTTATACATCTCAATATCTAGATAGATATTATCTGATATTATTAGATATAAAGTGATAATTATTGTAGATGTGATTTATCTTCAGGGATTGAAGATAATTATTGTATTTATTAGATATGCAATGATCCTATCTAAATAGGATTCTAGGAATGCATTATAAATATAAAGTGAGAGAAAATCAGATAATCCTAATCTTTATTGTGATTTTCGAAAATCACATAGGAGACAAAATTTTGTAGTATTCTCCATAAATTTCTCTCACTCAGTATTGGAGAATAGGCATATAGGTTACAGTCCAGAAGATCAAAGCCAGAGTCTTTAATTGATCAACTATCCCAGAAATTCACAGGTAAACACGAGAAAACACCTATGTGTTGAAATTAATTATATAAATGATTGCTAGGAATATAATCAATATATGGTGAATTAAACATCCAAGATAGATCACCGGAGCATGGATAAAATAAGATTTCCCTATAGAACCTACCTACAAGTTCAAAGCAAAGGATAAAGCAAACTTCACCTCAGAAGAACGCAAACACGATGAGTTCGAAAACCTTACGAAGAATATCATCTCCAGAACAGTTCCCAACTTTCACATTGGGAAATTGATTAAATGTGAAACCGCAAAAGTGATGTGAGACGTGCTAAAGAGCCTACAATTGCTTGTCAGAAGTTCGACGACTTCAATCAAAAGAAAGAAGAATCCATTGATGACATGGAACTCAGATTCTCCACAATCATTAATGAGATTTCAGCCCTCCGGAAGGACAAACATACTTGACGAGCCCACTTTTCGTGCTCTTTTTAGGGTAGTCCTTGCCCTAGAAAGAGTGCATTTTTGTGTGTTCTTTGTGTGTGTTTGTGTCTGGGAGGACACGTTTTGGGGTGTTGCAGGTTGAGACGGACCTTGGGCAAGATCAGGCCACCTTATGTGAGAGAGGTAAAATCCCGAAGATTACCTTGGCAAGGCATTCTGACATCTTACCAAGACGCGGTACCGTACGGGAGCTGAGCCTGACAAACGAGCTGACATGAAGCCAAGAAGATGATCGAGACAAGGAAGAGCAGAAAAGGGATGAGGAATGACGTAGGGGACATAGGGTAAACTCAGAATGCAGCTGGGAGGCGAAGACAAGAACTCTGGCAGACTTGCATGCAAAAAAGGAAGATTCTGGGCAAGGTCCTTCTCTGTCGCAGGTTTGATTTTTGCCGAAAAGGGAAAGGTCAAGCTGTGGTAGTTGGAATGAGACAAATCCGTCCAGCTGAAGCCAGAGGAGTCTCCATCGGTGGTTCAGAACCCGAGCTGGCTGCTGACCTCACCACCTACTACCTCGAGATACGCACGCAGACCAAGCCAAAGAGGAGTACACTTAGACTCCCAACAACAACTTCACAATAATCGGATTTCAGAGAGAAGGCATCCAGTCCTGAGAGTTTCTCTGCACTTTTCTCTTTCATTTTCCTTTGGTTTTCATGAGTGATTGGTGAGGAAGATAAATAAGTCCTACGAGCAAACCTTTATATTTATGTATTTTGTTATCTCTGCTTGAGCAACCGCTTGCCAGAGACTGCTTTGCCTTTGCAATTGATTTTATATTCAAGTATGGTTTCGTTTATGTTCTTGTTTGTTGCTTTTGTGTTTATGTTGATTATGCGTGAGTAATCGGTTTTGTTGGGCTCGGGGTGAAGCACGTTTAGTCGAGGTCATGAGAGTCGTGAGGTTTAAACGTCCTTAGAACCTTGAGTGGGTGTTCCAAGCTCTGAGGCCTGATACCCATGTTATTCATTTCCTTGGCGTTAACTCGGCGGTAGCCTTGAGGGAGGGTAGCTACAAGTAATAGCCGAGTAAGACATCGAGTGTCTTCTAGTCCCGAGAAATGCGGTTGGAGTGGGCAATTGTAGCCGCCGGCCTTGGGCAAGGGCTGCGAGCCACTCGCTTGGATCATTTGTGGCTAGTTAGGTGCCTAGTGAGTCAAGTTGTTGGGCGGGATACCCTAGTGAAGTGTCTTCCTAGGGAGGCGTCTTAGCGAGGGTAAGGCGGTCAGATGCTGCCGTCCTAAAAACTAAGGGCAAGCTGGGGCTAGGGGGCCTGGTGTACGTGATGACCAAAAAGGGGCACCTACCACTTGGTACCTTTAACCAACGACATACACTCGTGGTGGAAACCTTTGAACCTATGACCGACATCTTGACCAGTATCTCAACGTGCGGAACCCTTGGCCTAACTGCTTGTTATTTGACTTTTACCTTGTGTTTAGTTTTCAGTTTTACTTCCTGCTCAAAATCTATCTCTCAAGACATTTCTCTTTGAGACCGTCACCGACCGGCACCTTGCCCTCTAGGCAACCTCATACTCAAACTGTGACAACTCGAGTAACAACACAACCAGCTCTCTTGGGTTCGACCCCTTAACTTGCCATATACGGAACTATGTGTTCAAGTTGAAGGAGATTACAGGTTGTATCTTGGCGCGCCGAGGACCTTTGACGACGGGTTTTAGGCCGTCACCAGAATGGCGCCGTTGCCGGGAAGCTGCGCTATTCTAGTGATGTTACTCACTTTTTTTATTTTTATCTTTTTGTTTGGTTTTGCATGCTCCGACCTAACCTTGCGGCGAGGACGGAGGCTCTTGTTTGACCACGAGATTGAGAGAACCATTCGAGACCGAGATGCGGGCCGAGGAAAATGCTCTGTCTTGAGGAGGCACGTCATCGAGGCAAGACAACATGAAGGAGATGAATCCACAAACCCACCACCTCCGGAAGAGCGAGATCTGCGGGAGATGATGTTCCCGAACAATAACGATCTCCGACCTTTGGGCATCACTTTGCCGAGATCGAGGACAGTGGGAGGAGGCACTCTTTCATGCGAGATCTTGCCAGCTTGATATGCGGGAGAGGAACCCAGGCGCCATCTCCGGGACTTGAAATGGTATGTAGTACCATAAGGTGTGCGGATGAAGTCGAGAAGGAGTACATCCGACTCATATCCTTTCCATTCACTCTCCACGACGGTTGCTCGAGGTGGTTTGTACACTTTATGCGTGCGGGTAGTGTCACTACTTGGGCGGGGCTTCAATGTGGTTCCTTGAGAGATACTATCCCATCTCAAGGATACAAAGCGTGAGGAAAATGAGTTCCTTCCAGATAGGGAATGGTGAGGCGGTGTGCGACTATTGGTGTCGTTTCAAGTCCATCTTGGCAAAATGTCCCAACCATCAAATCTCTGATCAAGATTTGATTCAATACTATGTGAATGGCTTGAGGCCGACTCAGAGGCAGCTCGTGAGTGCTGCGTGCGGAGGTTCCATCCTCAACAAACAATCTAGGGAGGCATTCAAACTACTCGCAGACTTGGCTGAAGAGTCTCGAGATGATGCCAACGCAATGGTCAAGACGATGCCCAACCCAGAAGATACCACTTCAGATGGATCCGACATGAAGGATATGAAGGCCATGATGAAACAAATGACGGACCTGTTGAGGCCCACTATGGCCAAGAAGAATGTCAAAGCGTGTCAGCTTTGTTTTTCCACCACCCACAACACGGACGATTGTCTAGAAGTAGCCGAAGAAGAAGAGGTGAATGCCTTTGGGCATGTCAACAACGGTGGTGGAGAAAACGCTCAAGGTCAGAAGCCCCGCCTCGACCCGTACATTCCACCGTGGAAGAATCACGAGAACTTGAGGTACGGAGGCACACACTATCAAGCACCTCCTGGGCAGAACCCACCTCAAGCTCGGCCATCTTTAGCCAAGATAGTGCACAGACAATGAGGTACACAAGAGAGGATAGTGCAAGACCTCGACAAGTTCAAAACAGAGACAAGAGGAGTCTTGCAACCTGTGCTGACCCAACTGAACACCTTGATGCAAGAGATCTCAAAGATCAACCAAAAGCAAGGGACACTTCCTGCTCAAGTGCAAGTCCAGCCCAATGCGCACGTCAACACAATCAACTAGAGGAGCGACAAGAACTTACCAAGCAGGGAGGGAGTCCCAGTCAAGGAGACAGTCGAGATAGAAGACATAACCGAGGAAGTCGAGGAATTGGTCAAGGAACATGAACCCGAGGTGAAGGCCTCCTTACCCAAGGTAGCAGACAAGACAGAGATCAAGATCAGACCTCCCTTTCCAGGAAGGTTGGCAAGGAACAAAGAAGTTCAAGAGATGAATGAGATGATTGTTCCGACCAAATTGTTCTTTTCAGTCGCTCGCAATAGTACGAGGTCCTTATAGAGCGATAAGGTCAACCCAAGTCGAATCTCTCGAGGAAGGCTTAATAGGGCTACGGTTCTATGTCAAACACAAAAATAGAAAAGAAATACTAACGTCCTAACATAAAGGGGGGGCTGTCACGAAAAGGACGAAAGCACGAAATAAAATAAAGCAGGTAAAACGGGATGCACTTGGACAACAAGAGGAATTGGCAGATACACGGAATTGGAGACGGTGTTCTAGGGTTCGAATCTATCCTAGCTATTAATAAATCAAGGACCAGTACACAATGCATAAAACACCCACGCCTCTCACCAAATGGTCAACACTAACTAATCTCTCGATTACGTCAACGTTAAACTCGAACTTAATGACAGGGGATCTCTCAATCAACCCACCATCAACTACGAAGGATATTTTACTACAAATCACACAATAGCAAAACCCTACCCACATATATTATATATTCAACAACAAACCAATCTCTCAATCACTTTCATTGTCAAACTTATATTTAATATAAATCTGATCTCGCATATCTTCGTAATCAAACATAAGCATACAATCAACCTACACTATTCTTTCGAACACCATGTATGAAGATCATAAAATAAACAATTTATACGGATGAAGAAATCGCAAATCATCAACCCAACAATCACGATTCAAGATAAGAACAACCTAACATGTATTACTCTATTAAACAATAATTCATCTCATAGCAGAAATCATCCCCATCGCAATTACATAGACATAAATGAATGAGAAAAACTTACAACCATTCATAGACAAATTCGTCTTTCAAAATTCGGAATCGTATAATCCCAATTGTTAATCCAAGTACAAAATAATTAAATGGAAAGGGAAAGGAAAGAAAGAAAAAGGAAGAGAAAAGAAGAATGCGTGCGTGCGTGAGTGGAGAATGAGAATGTGAGAGGCTAGGGTTTTCGCGTGTTTAACTTATATATATAGCAGCAGAAAAATCGCGGGTAGCGTCGGACGCGACGTGGGCAAAATCGGTCGCCAATACGGGGACGCTCTCGGCGGACGACGCGGGCGCCCACTAGAACACAGGAGAGCACCGCAGCGTCGGACGCATCACAACGTCGGACGTGCGGTATCTCCGAAAGGTCGAAAAGGCACCCAGTCGGACGGAATGAAACCGGCGCTGGGAAGACTCTCTGGATAAATGACGCAACGACGGACAGAGACGAGGCCGGTGCTACGGGGGGGCAAGTTCAGTTGCTTTAGGCCGGCGCTGGGATGAGGTCGGCGCTTGGCTCCTGAGGACGTTGCGATGAAGGCCATGCTTGGGGGGGCAAGCTCAGCTGCTCGAGACGAGGCCGGCGTTGCATAAGCAGCGCCGGACGGAGGACGAAGCGCCGGTTGGAGGTGAAACGCGTGCTGGGGCTGAAGGAAGAGGTGAAACGTGCGCTGGGGCTGAAGGAAGAGGCCAAACGCACGCCGGGGCTGTGTGGGCGCGCGCTTGGGCATGGGCAGCGCCGGACGGCACACAACGCCGGACTCGTGTGCAGACTGCGTCTTGCGACCAGCGGTTTCGCCGTTCTCTCATCTGAACTCCGAATTAAGATCCGTTTGCGCCTACGGACTTCTATTGAGATGCTGTTCAATATAGGTTTATTATTGGTAGATAAATTTCATCCTATTTAATGCCATGTTTCTACAAAACATCGAAACAAACCAAATAAGTCCAATTCGACCAATACTAATCAAACCAACGACATAAATAGGACAAACTATTGAAAATGACATACAAAAGAATACCAAGTTTAAGAACAAAATCATTCTAAACAACTCCTCCACACTTAAACCTTTGCTTGTCCTCAAGCAAACATCATCATCACGACACGAGAAAAGAAATCAAGAAAACATAAATTCAAATGGATAAAACATGACTTCACATCATCCTAGAAATTTTAAACCAATACATTTCTCAACATGATAATAATTGAATAATTAATTGGTATGCGGCAATCCAAGCAAATCATAAATCGATCTACATGTATTTAATAATCGAATAGCCAACTCATATAAACACCTTGCATAAAATATCTCATTTTCAACATACACAACTTCCAATACCAGATGTGATGACTCAAGGAGGATTATTTGACAATATTCATTAAGTCAAACATTCGAGTTGAAAACTCGAGTATCCTAATGTGGTTTTTCATACTCATCACTTTTGAGCTTCTATTCGAGAAGCAACATGGAGCGAGAGGAGTAGAGCCCCTTATTCCAACCTTAAGCTCACTTATTCAACCATCAACAAATTATTCCAACTCATTTTATTTTCTTTTTTTAATAACGATCTTTTTCATATTTTCATAATATTTTTTTTTCGAGATAAAAACATAGGAACCATATAAATAGCAATGACAATCAACTACACATATCACTTCATCACAATTTACTTTGACGTGCCCCACAGCTAGATCAATCATCAACAATTATCACGCCAAGTCACGCATCGATAAGAATTTCTAGAAATTAGTTCGGACATGCATACCCAATCAAATCATGCTCACTCAACTCTACTCGTATACTAGACGATCAAGCATACTCAAATCGAACAAAAGGTATAAAATGGAGGACGACACACCCAAACAAACAAAAGTCAAATGCAAACACACAAAGGCGGCAAGACGCCCACACTTTAGACAAAAGCCGTAAAGGTAAAATGCAGTGAACTTCCACGAAATTGGGAGAGCAAGTCAACTAGATGCGGCGGTGACGTCCAGCGGCTTGAGTATTCATGATATGCAACTCTCCATAATTCTCATCTCACTTATTAAAACCTTAAAAGAAAAGAAAAGAAACAAAACAGAAAAACAAGTAAACTCATGGGTTGCCTCCACGTGGCGCTTTCGTTTCAATGGCACGAGCTCCACGATTAAAACGGACTATCCATAGTCCTTCACCGCAGAATACCATCTCGACGAGCATCGGTGGTAACAATATAAGCACAAAGGGCGCTTAAGGTAGCAAATAATGAATTAATTAAGTTCAAATCAAACATCCTATTCTTCAAAGCAAAATAGATAACTTCAATTCCAAAAGCACAATACTTTGGAGAATTAGGATGTTGAAAAATTATAGATGCTACCTCAACGTTTGTCCTCTCCTCATCCTTCAACTGGATCGGGAAGATATCGGTTTGTTCATACTTAGTCTCGGCTTGATGAATCCTCGACTCTTCACTTTCATCAACTTCTCGATTCTCCCATCAACCTCTTCATCTTCATAGACAATGACAACTTCTCTGATTCTCCCCTCAACCTCTTCACTTTCATCAACTTCTCTAATTGTCTCGGCATCTCCTCCACACTTTGGTTGTGGACCAATTCTTCCACTATCCCGCTAATCGGTGACTTGAGTCTCTAAACGCCGATAGATGTTTCCAATATCTCGAACCTTTGTTGACTCGTGCGTATGAAAGACGTCGATGTGTCTTCGATGTCGGCTTCACCGGTGACTCGCTTGAATGAATGCCGCAATGATTCTCCAATGTCGGCTTCACCGCCCCGACTCGCCGAATGAAAGCCTGCAATGACTTCTCCAATGTCGGCTTCACCGGCTGACTCGCCTGAATGAATGCCTACAATAAATCCTCCAATGTCAACTTCATGGGCTGTTGTTGGAAGAAAAGGTCTTGACTATATGAAGAACTCGGCGATGCCTCCAGTAGGGATCATAGGCGATGCTCACAACCGACGGTATCCTCAAAATAATCGAATTGGGCTCCTTCTTTGTAAGGAGAATTTGCCCATCTGACGTGCTTTTCTCCTCCGGGCTCGCTCTTACCATATTCATATCACCGATAACCTGCATTATGAGACACCAACTACAAAAACAAGATCACACGCACTGTTGGAGAAAATAGTAACAAAGAAAAGAAAAAAGAAATAAAAAAAGAAGCACGGGGAAGAAACAGAAAAACAAAATGAAACACGAAAAACAAACGACACAAAACAAAAAGCCTAAAGCCTTCCCCGGCAACGGCGCCAAAATTTGTTCAGACCAAATTGTTATTTTCAGTCGCTCGCAATAGTACGAGGTCCTTATAGAGCGGTAAGGTCGACCCAAGTCGAATCTCTAGAGGAAGGCTTAACACGGCTACGGTTCTATGTCAAACATAAAAACAGAAAAGAAATACTAACGTCCTAACATAAAGGGGGGCTATCACGAAAAGGACGAAAGCACGAAATAAAATAAAGCAGGTAAAACGGAATGTACTTGGACAACAAGAGGAATTGGCAGATACACGGAATTGGAGACGGTGTTCTTGGGTTCGAATCTATCCTAGCTATTAAAAAATCAAGGACCAGTACAAAATGCATAAAACACCCACGCCTCTCACCAAACGGTCAACACTAACTAATCTCTCGATTACGTCAACGTTAAACTCGAACTTAATGACAGGGGATCTCTCAATCAACCCACCATCAACTACGAAGGATATTTTACAACAAAGCACACAATAGCAAAACCACCCACATATATTATTTATTCAACAACAAATCAATCCCTCGATCACTTTCATTGTCAAACTTATATTTAATATAAATATGCTCTCGCATATCTTCGTAATCAAACATAAGCATACAATCAACTTACACTATACTTTCGAACACCATGCATGAAGATCATAAAATAAATAATTTATACGGATGAGGAAATCGCAAATCATCAACCCAACAATCACGATTCAAGATAAGAACAACCTAACATGTATTACTCTATAAAACAATAATTCATCTCATAGCAGAAATCATCCCCATCGCAATTACATAGACATAAATGAATGAGAAAAACTTACAACCATTCATAGACAAATTCGTCTTTCAAAATCCGGAATCGTATAATCTCAATTGTTAATCCAAGTACAAAATAATTAAATGGAAAGGGAAAGGAAAAGAAAGAAAAAGGAAGAGAAAAGAAGAATGCGTGCATGCGTGAGTGGAGAATGAAAATGTGAGAGGCTAGGGTTTCCGCGTGTTTAACTTATATATATAGCAGCAGAAAAATCGCGCGTAGCGCCGGACGCAACGCGTCGTCGGACGCGACGTGGGCAAAATCGGTCGCCCGGCCGGGACGATCTCAAGACCGACGCTGGCGCCCATCGAACATAGGAGAGCACCGCAGCGCCGGACGCATCACAACGCCGGATGTGCAGCGTCTCTGGAAAGATCGAGAGGGCACCCAGCGTCGGACGGAATGAAACCGACGCTGGGAAGACTCTCTGGACAAATAACGCAGCGACAGACGGAGACGAGGCCGATGCTACGGAGGGGCAAGCTCACTCTTCGTGCCGGCATCAGGGGCGAGGCGGCGGCAGCTCCTCGGGGCGTTGCGATGAAGGCCGCGCTTGGGGAAAGCGGCTCACCGCTGAGGCGAGGCGGCGTTGCATATGCAGCGCCAGACGGAGAACGAAGCGCCGGTTGGAGGTGAAATACGCGCTGGGGCTGAAGGAAGAGGCCTAACGCACGTTGGGGCTATGTGGGCATGCGCTTGGGTGTGGGCGAGATCGACGGCGTGCAACGCGGACTCGTGCTGTGATATCGGGCGTGACTTTGCGGTTTCGCTCCGTTCTCTCTCGTCTGAACTCTGAATTATGATCCATTTGCGCCTATGGACTCCTATCGAGATGCTGTTCAATATAGGTTCATTCTTGGTAGATAAATTTCATCCTATTTAATGCCATGTTTCTGCAAAACATCGAAACAAACCAAATAAGTCCAATTCGATCAATACTAATCAAACCAACGACATAAATATGACAAACTATTGAAAATGACATACAAAAGAATACCAAGATTAAGAACAAAATCATTCTAAACAATGATCAAGATCTTTAAAAAGGTAGAGATCAACATACCTTTGATCACTGCTTTGACCTCGATGCCGAGGTGTGCAAAGTTCCTCAAAGAGCTGTGTACCAAGAGAGTCAAGTACACAGACAATGCCAAGTTCCAAATGGGGAAGAATGTCTCAGTCGTGCTTAAGCGAGACCTTCCAATCAAGTGTATCGATCCCGGGATGTTCTATATACCTTGTGTGATCGGGACAACGAGGATAGACCAAGCTATGCTCGATCTCGGGGCATCAATCAATGTGATGCCCCTATCTATCTATCAAGAGTTGAAATTCGGACCACTCCGACCGTCTTGTGTTGAGATTCAACTGGCAGACAAGTCGAGTGTCTATCATGAAGAGATAGTGGAGGATGTGCTTGTCAAGGTGTAGGATCTTATTTTCCCAGCCGACTTCTATGTTCTAAATATGGGCAAGATTGAGCAAAAAGCAATTATGTCGCTAGCGTGCCGCTTCTTAAGACGGCCGGACGTTAATCGATTGCGATCCGGGAAAGCTCACATGCCAATTCGGTGGGGAGACGGTCACTTTTGACATCTACAAAGCCGAGCAATTTTCGATCGACATCGAGATGGTGGACTTCGTCAGGCTCACTGAGAAGGCTGTTGAGAGATACTCTGCCAACGTGGTGATCAAGGACGTGTACGATAGAGTCATCCAGGGATACACTGAAGACCTAGAGTATCTCGACAAGGAGGATATCGAGGCAACCAAAGTGCTTGAGATAGAAGCCGACCAAGGCAAGGACGATCAACCAAGCTATCGATCACAGCTACTGCATGGCAAGGAAAGGATGCAACCTGCCTTGAAGAAAGCCCCCAAGCTAGAGCTCAAATGCTTACCAAAGCACTTGAAGTACATCTACCTCGGAGCCAACGAGATGTTACCAGTAATCATAAGCTCCGAGCTGACGATCAAAGAAGAAGAAGAGACGAGAGCCATCTTGAGCAAGTACAAAGAGGCCATCGACTGGACCTTAGCCGACCTCAAGGGCATCAGCCCTCTTGTTTGCCAACACTATATCTTGCTCGAGGACGATGCCATACGGTCGAGACCCCGGAGAAGCTCAACCCGTGATGAAAGAAGTTGTCGAGATGGAGATACTCAAACTCTTGAGTTGGGCCTCGTTTACCACATCTCGGATAGCCGATGGGTCGGCCCGATCCACGTCGTGTCAAAGAACCGCGTCACGGTGGTTGAGAATGAAGCAAGGCTGGTTGTGATGAGACTCGGAGGAGGGCTGGAGGGTTTGCATCGACTCGTAAAACTCAACAAGGTGACCAGGAAGGACCACTTCCCCCTGCCGTTCATTGACCAGATACTTGAGAGACTCGCCGAACATGTATTTACTGTTTCCTCGACGGCTACTACGGATATATGAAAATTTGTGTGGTATTAGAAGATCGAAGATAAGACCACGTTCACTTTCCTGTTTGGCATATTTGCATATCGTCGTATGCCGTTTGGTTTATCTGATGCCCTAGGGACATTTCAAAGATGCATGATGAGTATATTTTCTGATTTGCTTGAGCAATGCATTGAGGTGTTCATGGATGATTTTCTTGTTTATGGCAAGGCGTTTAATCGATGCATAGAGCATCCCGAGTTAGTTCTGCGAGATGTGCGTAGAGAAGGACCTTGTCTTTGAATTATGAAATGCTACTTCATGGTCAACGAGGGAATTATCCTTGGGCATGTTATCTCGAGAAGGGCATTGAGGTAGGTGCCTTATCCCACCAACATCGAGCATTGCGGGATTCCTTAGCCACGTTGGATTCTATCGGTTTTGTCGAGGACTTCGCCAAGATAGCACAACCGATGCACCGCCTCCTCCGAGCGATGTACCGTGGGAGTTAGGCGGCGCATGTAAAGAAGCCTTCCAGATATTGAAGGAGCACCTTGTCACAGCGCCCATCATAAGGCCACCCAAATGGGGCATGCCCTTTGAGATGATGTGCGATGCTAGCGGATACGCTATTGGCGTGGTGCTTGGGCAAAAAATTAGCAAGGAAAGCTTCGTCATCTACTATGCATCGAAGACCCTCACCGGACCGCAGATCAACTACACAACCACGGAGAAGGAGCTTCTAGCCGTGGTGTTTGGCTTCGAGAAATTTCGCTCCTACCTCTTTGGGAGCAAGACGATGGTCTACTTGCGACTGTTGCCTTAAAATATCTCATGGCAAAGAATGATACAAAGCCAAGACTCATACGGTGGATACTCCTCCTCCAGGAGTTCGACATTGAGATCAAAGAAAATAGTGGATCTCAAAATCAAGTGGCCGACCACTTGAACAGAATTTTGAGAAAGGATGAAGGAGATCCAATCCGAGCAACATTTCCAGACGAGGAGCTACTTGAGATCTACACCATGGAGCCGTGGTACGCGGACTTGGTGAACTACATTGTGACTGGAGTATTGCCCGTGGGGATGCCAACACACCAGAGGAACAAATTCAAGAAGGAGAGTCGACAATACGTATGGGATGACCCATACTTGTGGAAGCAATGCTCAGACTTGATCTTGAGGAGATGCGTTCGGAAGGTGGCAGACAAGCATCCTTGAGCCTTTGCCGTGAGAAGAAGTGATCGCAACTTTTCACACGTAAAGAGTGTAATGATAGGGTGGCAAGTATCGTATCCACGAGATTGTATCACGAAAACATAGAAGCTAGCTCAGCGATTATTCATCATTATTGAAACACGGATAAAGGGTGAGAGGTTTTAGGGCTTGAATTTAATCAAAGCAAAGGTAACCAAATGAAATATAAATAACGCAATAAAAACACGAAGATAACTATAAAGAAAGACTAACCTAGGGATGCACCAATCCTATCCACAACGATGTTTATCACGCTTATTACTAACCGTTTTAATCCAGACAAGACGGAAGATCACATATATAACCAACAACTTGATTCATTTACAATTGCGGCGATTGATTACTAATTTTCCTATTACGATTCGTCTCTAGAGGAAAATAAGCAACTCCAAATGGATCACTAAGACTATGCTTCCTACTGAATGTCCTATCTCGATTCACGACTCAAGGTTTATTCGTATCATGCATTCAAGATCGATTGACAATTAAAACAGTTACGTAATTAACTGGCAACTAGATATGCATCAAGATTGATTAGAAATCAACACATATAAATAAGCGCCATGAATCATGAATCATGCGGAAGGTAAATAACGAAAGCGGAACTCACAACATATAGGATCGAATCATGCGAACCCAGGATTAGAATAGAAAACTAGCCGACATAATAAGCGGAATGAAATACGAATTAACCATAAAAGCAGAAATTAAATATATAAAACCCGTAGGGAAGCGTCGGATGAACAATGGTTGGTCTTGAATCCAATCCCAGTGAGCGAGCGGAAAATAAAGGAAAACAATCGGACAAAGCGTTCCGATCGATAGCGAAACGATAAACTAAACTAGAATAACGTAAAACAATACTAGAATTAAACTAAACGAAGACTAAAGCTAAAGAATGGAAAACCGAGGAAAAACTCAAGTAAAATAGGTGCGGGCGTGATTGGAGGCTCACAGGCGCGAGGGGTGTTGCCGTATATATAGCACACCCCAAACCTAATTTTCTCTTACGCGCCGTCTCGCGACCACCCTTAGCGGTCGCTAGGTATGGTCGCGAGGTAATCCTCATGTGACCTTCTCGCCCGCATGATCGCCTCTTGCGCTTCGCTTGGTACCTCGCGACCGACTAGCGGTCGCTAGCCATACTCAGTGGTCGCGAAATCGTCCGATGGCTTTCGCTGAAGCCGCTTCGCTGGCGCGTTCATGATCGCGGTCTTCTGAGTTCTCGCGCGTGTTTCTGGCGGCCGACTGGCGATCGCTAGGGCTGGTCGCTAGAAACACGCCAGATTGTATGTTTTGGCTCGTGCGTGGTTCCTTGCTTGATTTTCAACATATAGACCTACACAACACCAAAAGAACACCCAAGAGCGATATCTTCTAAAAATAGATAAAACATTAGGAATCGATCGTAAACGCACATTAAGCGAGCTAAACTCATCTTCAAATATCAACTATAAGCGTGTAAAATGCGCGTTTATCAAAGTCTGAGAAGGACATTTTGGGCGAAAAGAGAACGAGGAAGATCCTCGATTGTGGGTTTCTTGGCCCACTATCTTCAGGATAGCTACGAGAAGTCGCCGGCTGCGATAAGTGCCAGCGCGAGGGCAATGTCTCAAGGAGAATGAGATGCCTTTGGTACCTATCTTGCCGGTGGAAGTATTCGACGTATGGGGCATGGATTTCATGGGCCCTTGCGAACTCTAAGGAAAATCAATACATACTCCTAGCAATGGACTATGTGTCGAAATGGGTAGAAGCGAGGCCCACGACCCGGCGGATGCAAGAGATCGTGCTGTTTTTCTCAAGTCGAACATCTTTAGCCGGTTCGGTGTGCCAAAGGCCATAATCATTGATCGGGCACCCACTTCCACAATGCCACCATTGGCGACTTACTCGAAGTATGGGGTGCATCACGGGATGTCCACCGCCTACCATCCTCAAGCCATGGCCAGCCGAGCTCTCAAACCGTATTGTGAAGACTATCTTGAGAACACCTTGGGAGAGAGAAAGAAGGTGGAGAACTCACCTCGACGATGCACTATGGGCATACCGACAGCCTTCAAACGCCATTTGGAATGTCTCCCACTGGATGGTGTTTGGCAAGATATGTCACCGCTGTCGGTGGAACACAAGGCATCTTGGGCGATCCACAAGCTCAACTTTGGTGGGATGAGGCGGGAGAAGCATAAGCTTGACATGCAAGAGCTCGAGGAGATTCGCCTCGAAGCTTATGACAATGCCGCCATATACAAGGATAGGCTCAAGAGAGCCCATGATCTTTGATCGAGGAAAGAAGTTCGAAAATGGGCGAGTGGTGCTACTTATCAAAATAGGTTCCGCTATGCCTCGGCAAGTGACCACCAAGTGGGTGGGACCTTACATCGTGCGCTTGAACATCCGAATGGGCTGTGGAGATAAGCGACATGGACGGCAAGAAAGTGTTCAGGTGAGCAGGCGGCTCAAGACCTACTATGGAGTGCGACCAAGGCTCGGAGAATGGGACGAGCAAGATGAGCTTCACGAGGTCCCTCGAGAGGATCCTCAAGGCGCTAAGTGGAGAAATACGTCGAGCTAACGACATTAAACAACGCTTCCGGGAGGCAACTCGGTGTGGTATGATTTTAATAAACTTATCTTCTATTCCACTTTTTGTCGATGGGGTGGTCTTGACCACTTTTAACACTTTGCCTCGAGAAAAGTGTGTGAGTGGGGAAAATCACCCTCGTTATTTTAACCTGCTCCTTGAGAGGACTGTTCTTCCTCGAGGAGCGTATTTTCTTAACTATAGGTCTGGAAGGAACTCAAGGCAAGGCGAAATGGAGGCTGCTGGCTGGCAGGCAATGCCTGGCGAAGACCTGAATCTGAGGCAATAATCGCATCTCTCAGATCGCGGCAGAGGCGTCCCATCACTCAACCCACTACCCTATAACCGCCTCAACCCACGTTCCAATTAACCCCTCATCTCGCCTACCCACCTTCCCACATTCAAACCTCACCCCAAAAACTTCCCAAAATCAAAGCACAAAACCCTAACCTTCCCTCCATGGTTCATACGCGACCAAAGAACAAACTCGCCCCCAGAGAAAACCTCGAAGAAAACCGTCACCCGCCGTATAAATATGGAGAAATCGCCTGCAATAACCCGAAAAATTTAAAACTTCGATTATTAATTTCTTTAGCTAAATCGAGATTTTAGTTTAGAGCGATTATTAAAAATTTATAACGTCGACATTTCAACTTTATTTTCGAACGAGAAAATTTAAAGAACGTCGGAGAACGAATACTGTAATACCCCGAATTTCTGGGTTTAAAAATTTCGAAAATAAAGAAGGAATAGTACGATAGAAATATTTTTCCTTATTTTACTTGTAAATCTCGAAAATTAAAGAATGGATGATTAATTTGTGATCACTTGATTTTATGTGATGAGTTGTCATGTTTATCTTGTAGTATATGATAAGATAATTATCTTGTACCAAAGTGTGATTTTCGAAATTAATGAGATGTATAGGATAAGGTTGGAAAATGACATTTATGTGATAAGTATGCTATGATATTTTTTGATAAGATAAGGTCATGATTAATTAAAGATAATGTTTATCTCTTAGAAATGTGTAGAATGTGATAAATATCATAGGAGATAATATTTTGGATCCTAGCTTGCATAGTTTTCGAAAATAATGTGTTATTTTATGTGATTTTCTAAACCTATGATTTTATGTGATAATTATATTAAATAATTTATTTAAATGCACAACCTTTAATACTTGATAAATATCATGATTTCAAGATCAATCTTATCTCATAAGAATCATTAAAATTTCGAAATTCATGAATTAGGACAAGAATGGAATTTTGTGAATTTAATTCCTAGAAAACCCTAGTTTTCGAAAAAAATAGGAAAAATGCTAGAATTATTCAACGAATTTATTTTATGATACAAGAGCATTATTTTTATGTAATCCTTCATGAAAATAATATTAGTTATGAAAAGAATAAAGGTTTGATAATTTAATCTTAATTTCTAATTATTAGCCGATAACTTTACTTTAGTACATAGAAATGATCTTAATTAATTTTTCTATGATCTAATTTATCATCTAAGGATTATATTATGTCACATATCTATTAATTGGAGAAAAATAAAATATTTGGCATCATATTACTATAAGTGCCGAAAATATTAGACTTTTAAGTGTGAAATGGATAAAAATATCATGCTTTAATTAATGAGAGGATATGATTATGATATTAGCATGATATTAGGTGTAAAGTAGAGATAGTTATCAATTTGAACAAGTAATCTAAGGTTGTATCATGATAAGGACCGAAAATTTGGAAAATAGGTGTGAAAATGAGAAAATATTATACTCTTGATAATGATGTATAATTATTATAATGATAAGATATAATTAAAAGATAAGATAGAGTATGTGTTCAAATTAAACAAGTAACTAAAATCCTTTGTCTTGTAGTAGTTGAAATTGTTGAAAAATAATGTGAACAAATGTGAACAAGTGTGAACATATGAGAAAAATTCAAACTTTAGGATAAAGATAAGATATGATATTAATTAATTCTTGTGACTTAGCATAATGTAGACAAAAATTCATCTCTTTATTATTGAGA
Organism: Salvia rosmarinus; assembly: GCA_036937905.1. Taxonomy (NCBI): domain Eukaryota; kingdom Viridiplantae; phylum Streptophyta; class Magnoliopsida; order Lamiales; family Lamiaceae; genus Salvia; species Salvia rosmarinus. The sequence continues at coordinate 77,302 of JAODLM010000810.1, forward strand.
TAGCTGAAAATATATATGTATGTATTAATGTATTGAAATTTCTTTATTTGTGATAATGATGGAAATAAAAATTTCATGAAATAATTATAAGGTAAAGATGGTGTATTAAGATATAAAAAATATAACTTTTGTCTCTTGATTAGCATAAGTGTCGAAAATGTGTTTAAAATGTGAAAATAAGATATTTTTCATATCTTTGTGACATTATATTATATGATTATGATATAGAGATATTATTTATGATAAGATAAGGAGAATCATTAAATTTCCAAGTGGAGGTGTTAATTTAAAGGAGGTGGCCGAAAATGTGGACTAAAAATAGGTAAGAAATAATTTTGAAACTCTTTGATAATGACATTTAGATAAGGTTATGTATTAACTAAATAAACTATAGGATAAGATAATATTTTTTCTTATAATGCAAGTGGATGGACCGAAATTTAAGGATCATTAATTAAGAGTTGTAATTTTTGACTTTAGAATAAGATATTTTCATAAAATCATCATTAAACCACTTTATAAAATCTATAAATAGGAGACCACCCCTCCCATAACCATATGAACGAAATTAGGGAGAAAATAGAGAGAAAAAAATATAGGAAGTGTTCTCCAAAAGTTCTCTTCAACCTAGATAGAAAAACGTTGCCGACGTCGATCAAAACCGATTTAAAGGTTATAAATTATACAAGCTCTTTTATTCATGCAAAAATATTAGAAATTCATACATGATATGTTAAGTTATAGGCTTTTGATAATTATGTGATATATGAGAAATTATGCTACATGTTTAAAGTTGTTTATAAATATGTTTATATGACGTTTATAAGCATGCATTATGAATTTAATACAAAGTAAGGCATGTTAAAAATATTCTCATGAAAACCGAAATTACATATGAATCATATGTTGATGAACATGAATTTTAATTATTGTTTCAAGCATGAAATGATAATAGTTAGTAATATTTAAGTATGTATGAATTAAATCATAATTTTTGGAAAAATATGGAATATTATGTTATGATAATTTCGAGAACCCTAGAACATGAAATATTGATGTACAAGTTGTGTATGGTGAATATTAAGGCATATTAATGATATATAATGATAATAATGTGTTGTGAGAATTAATTAGAATTTTCGAAAAAGGATATTTATGAAATTATCCAAGTATTCGAAAATTACAGCATGAAGGGTTATGATGATAAAAATTTTATATGTCTAATGTTATGTGATATTATGGATCCTATGTTGATGTGGTATGATATGAATTATTGGATAAGTATAGTAAATAAATAAAAAGGGACGAAAATGAAAGAAAAAGGAAAAATAAAGTTCAAATTTATTTTATTACATGAAATCACATATTTGGATCCAAAATATGTTTAAAGCATGCTATGATTTTATGTGAAATTTTTAGATGAAGGATAATATGCTCACATTGAAATAATTGTTAAAAGACGTAAGACGCTGAAGTATGAAGTGATATAGTTGTTAAGTTCGATAAAAGAATCCGTTGACGACAAGAAAGTTAATATTAGTAAATCCGTTGTTTCGGATCGATGGTTATCGGAAAGTATAGCGATGTGCTAAACCTCGTTTCTCACGATTGAAAAAGGGTTATGCTCGAAGGAGAAAGAAACGAAAAGTAAACATCAGTGACGTAAGAACTTTAAGTTCTCGAGGTGGGCTTTCTTAAACTAAAAGCGATTTATGAAAATCTTTTACTGTTATTACTTTACTGTTTTTCTGCAAAAGTTAAGATACGATATTGTCTGCCAAAAATGTTTTATGTTTTGTATATGTCCATTCGGGTTGCACAGGGCAACAGGAAAAAAATGCAATTAGGATCTAAGCTAGAGGTGAAGGGAATCCTAGCTAGGGTTGTGTACACTTGACCACGAACCGGTTCTGATCGGTTGTTTGACCTACGAACCGTTCGCGGTCGATCGTGCGTCCGGTGAAGGAGGCCTCCTCCGTAGCGTTATCCATAGCCGACTTGGAATATCGTTGTGATGAGAAAATGCTGCAGCAGCGATGTTTTGTAAAGTAATGATGAAAATGTATTTTGTAAGAATAAGGCATTTTCAAATAAAACCCTTGTGTCTTACTTTGCTGAGGGCAGTACAATATTTCGTAAAGTAAAATGTTTTCGGCATGTGTCCATCGAGTGCATTATTTGTACTCGATACCGCATATTGTTTTAAATGTGCGGAGTTGGCGATGATAAAGCAGGCGGGAGTTGAGAGGAATCTTTGTCAAGAAGTATAAAGTATTTTTGGTTCGCCTTGAGAATGCATCTTCACATGCATGTCTCACACGTTCATTCCGCTGCCAAACTCTTGAGACTCTGTTATATTTTGTTACTATGTTAAGCTTTGTAGAAGCTTCTGTTTTGATAGAACCTCGAAACCATCTTATATATATATAAGCTATTTTGCTCCATCATGATTCTCGTTTCTGTTTAGAACATCTATATTTCTTCGTAGATGAAATGAATTGGAAACCTTATTCTTTCATAAATACGCAATCCAAACCCCAAGTCACGGTCCGATAAGGATTTGCCAAACCGGGCTGTGACAAATACAGTTATAAACCGAGCTAGATATTTTATACTGGATAAAGTATCTAGTCAAACCACATCATTTCACATCCCCAAAATCCTCCACACTGTCCTTACATACCCATCATTTTGGTCAAACTTCATCATCACCCCTAAGAATCCTATGAAAACTTTACAGCAACACACTTTTTTCTTTTTCCTCACATGTTTAAATAATAAAACCACACCACTCTTCACCACTACCAATCTGCACAACTCAAGAAAGAAGGAGACAACGAGCAAGGTAAAACTTCATCTCAATCCTCATATTCATTCTTTCAATTACAGAATCAATAACAAACTACCACATACATTTATATATGTTAGATTGCGTAAACTCACATTACATATCCCAAATAAAACAACAAACAAATTTCTACATAGGAATCAACCAAAACTGCTTGTTATAATCAACCTACATAACTTGAGCTTGAGGCCTTCGAACCATAATATACAGACATTAATCCAAACAAATAAAATTCTAGATGCATAAGAAATGCTTTTGAACCTAGAATTATAGTGTTTGGACGAGCCACTAAGGCTCGGCTACCGATCGACGCTGAGGCAGGGGCTATGCGTCACAACACGATGTCGGAAGTTGACGAAGCTCTGCACACGACGGCATCGACGGTGGTGCGATGACTGGAGAAAGACGGCACAGCACGACACACGACCAGAGCAGAGACGACACGGTGGCTGGAGCAGAGACAACGTGGCATCAGGCAGAAAGGGGAACGGTGGTGGCACCGGAATCGGTGATGGTGATGGCAGATTCGTCGAGAGAGAAAGCGAGTGTATATGTGTTTGCGAGAAAATGGAGATGTATGTGTGTGTGCGTCCATTCGCACCAAGAGAGAGAGAAAATGGGGCTGAGGTCACGACGGCGACGGTGTGGCACACCTACCAGCGATGCACCCGATCGGAGACGATGGCGACGAAGGCGATCTTGCCGAGAAGGAAAGATAGAGACGTGCACTGTATGTGTGTGTGTGTTTGTATGTGTGTGTCTACGTGCGTGTGTGTCCGCGAGACAGAAGAGAGGAGGTCGTGGAGGTGGCGGCGACCGCGCAGCTCGCCGACCGGCGACGTGGCTGGCCGGACGTGGAGACGGCAGTGACGATCTTATGTGTGTGTGTGTGTGCGCCGCGTGAGTGAGTGCCGAGAGAGAGGGAGATGAGTGTTTGGGGGGCTGCTAGGGTTTTAATTTTATGTTGTTAATGGGCTTTGTTCATATGTGCCGATAGTTTGGGCCTTATGACATTGGGCCGAAAATATTTGGGTTGGGCTAGGATTTAATTCTTTTATTTTGGTGTTGGGCCTTGATATATGGGCCGACAAAAAGAAGATGGACCTTAGAAATTAAATAAGTGTTGGGCTTGATTTTAGTTTAATTCGTTGGGCTAAATTTTTTATGTTTTGGCCTTGTGATAATGGGCCGAGTTTGGGCCCGAAATAATAAGTAAGATGGGCTTCTGGAATTGAATTGATATGGGCCTTAAAATTAAATGAAAGATGAGCCTTTAGAATAAATTGATATGAGCTTTAATTAATTTTAAGGTGGGCTTATATGTATTTTAAATGTTGGGCTAAGAATTTAATTTGGTTATGAGTTTGAATTATTCATCTATGATCCATTAAAATTAAATTAAGGATTGAATAAATTCTATATTAATTAAATATGAGATTTAATTCTAATAATTAAATTTTGGAGATTAATTCTTAATTAATTAAATAAATAATAATCTAAATATCAATTATTTAGAGTGAGTTAATTAAATTCATTAGATTGAATAAAGTCTAATTTTTAGAAATTGAATAACATAATTAATTAACTATGTTAAGGGATAATTTGAGAATTATTATTTTTAAGTGATTTATTTATGTAATGAGATGAACATTAAGTAAATTGTTAAAAAGATGTGATTGGAAATAAATCCTAATTAGTGAATACCTAAGATGAATTAAATTAATTTGATTGATTAATCAAATATTATTGAACTTTTAACTTGATCTATTTAATTAAGCTTTAATTATGGATATACTTAATTAAATTAGAGATTTAATTAAATATTAATGAGTTGATTATGTCAAGTAGATGCTTGAGAAAATATTATTTAAGTAACTTTAATTTATGAATGATTGTTAGAAGATGATTGAAGTAAAAGAAACCTTTATTGATTGTGTACTATAGGTATGGGTTTCTCTGATAGAATATGTGGGACGTGTGAGGCGAGAAACACGGCGAGGAAATGTTAGTAACGAATTAGGGATTGGAACTCGAAATCGTTGATACGCGTTAACAAACGATGAATATTAGTTACGAACTTAAGATTCATAAATTGTATGAACGATGTGGAGAAACATCGATGGAAGAGAATAATGCAACGACAAAGTGTCATCTATCGTTATGGTGAGACTAATCGAATAAACGAAATATAGTTGTTAATTTAGTCTTATCGATGACGAAAATCCTAAAACCCAAAGACTTAAAAGATGTCGAGTACGTTGAATATTAGCGATGCTTCTCGAAAGAAATGAATGACATACTAAATTATATTTCTTACGTTGATAAGGTCCAGCGGGCGTGAGCGAAAACGACAAAGGATCGCTAGCAGGTATTTCAAGAAGGTCAATTCTTGAGGTGGGCATCTCTTCAAATAAAATATTATGCATATCTCAAAGCATGATTTACAAAATCTTTATGAAATATTTATTGCATGAACTGTTGTTGACTGCCAAATGATTTATGTTTTGTTGTGATCCTATCTGAGGTTGGTTAATCCAACGTGGAATGAGAATTGGTTGGTATATCCAACGTGGTATGAGAATGTTGTTGGTCCACCAACGTTAAATAAGGGTAACGATCGGATCCGACTTAGTTAAGGACTAACTCGGATTGTGTACACGGGTGTGACTGTGTGTTAAGGTTAGCTACCTCGACCGATCATGGTGACTATGTGTAGGTGGCCACCTCCATAGTTCGCACAGGCACGAATGAATGATCAGATATGGAACAACATGGATCAAAATAGTCCGGCCAGACACTTTGGAAAAATGATAAAATATTTTGATAGGCATGGGTCTTTACAACAAAAACCCCCATGTGCTATTGTGGGCAGTTCAATGACTTTTACAATGAAAATATTTTCGGCAATGTGTCCACTGAGTACTTTGTACTCAACCTTGCATTTTATTTTTGACGTGCAGGTTGAGCAGGAGATGGCGATGAGTGCAAGGTGGTGCAGAGTGATAGGTGTTTTATTGTGATTTTGAAAGGATTTCTAGAACCTTGAGCATGCATCATCATATGTATGTTCACACGTTTATTACTGCCAAACTCTGATGTCTTTGCTGTGACATTTTTACTATGACTGCTATTTAATTTCGCTATTGAACTTTAGGTCGTACCTCGTTCCTTGAAATTGCACCCTGATTGGGTTATATTTGGATATTGAACCTATTTGATAAGTCCTTATGAGACTTGGAATTATATTTGAAATAGTCTATCCATTTTCAGTTCATGCATTATGAGTAGTTTGATGGTCATTCGTATTGATTTAATTACATATATCCGCTGCATTTATCATACCAGTGGCGATCCGTTTAATTCGCACTTCCTTGAGAAGTTGGGTCATCACATCGCCAGCCAAGCCAACCGTCGAGGGGAGCCCGTCGTCCTTAGACGGAGCCCTCCTCGCTTACTTTGCCGCTGGAGCAGAAGAAGAGCCCACCCTCCACGATATCCACATGGAGGTGGGACGCCGACGAAGAGGTGCAGCCCCTAACCGAGATGACGCCGTAGAAGACTACGAAGAAGAAGAAAGGGGGGCCCTCCTCTATCGGAAAGAGAAAGACCAAGGAGACTCCTACCACCACCTCCTCGAAGAAGACGTCGACGAACTCCTCTCATACTGAGTTCGTCGGCACAGAAACCAAGACAACGGAGAAGAATGAGATCTCCAAGGAAGGAAGCTCCGGCAATGCCCTCGGTGAAGATGAAGACGAGGTGAACGACCAAGTGGAATGGGAGGATGAAGACAACGTCCCTTTAGTCGAAGAACGGTCGACGAAGAAAGCCAAAATCTCGACACGCTCGTCGAAAAGAGGGAAGGCTTACACTGTCAACGCCAAGGAGCTCGCCAAGAACAAGGAAATGGTAGTGCCCAAGCGATTGGATCCTGCACTCCTCGAGCGACTGCGTGTCAAGGAGAACGTCGGGTGGCTATTCAAAGGAATCGGATGGGGAAAGTTTCTTGAGTGGGATACCACAGTCTACGCGCCATTGGTAAAGGAATTCTACGATGATCTTGACATCAACCACGACAAGGGAGTGCCAAAGGGCATTTAATTCACACTCCTCGGGGAACGGAGAAAGTTCACGGTTGACGAGCTCAACCAAGCTCTCAAGATGGTGACAATGATGGAGGCCAAGGGCGCAAGCTACAAATGAGCAGTCAAGGTGGTACCCAACTACACTGATGGAACATGGTCGGGGATCTGGGCAAAGCTGATCGGAAAAGATGGTGCATAATTCAAATCTTGTGACGCCAAATGAACCGCCCTCAAGGACCCAGCCATGCAGGTGTGCCACCGGATCCTCTCCTACAACCTTTTTGGCAAGAAGGACAGAGCTGATAATGTAAAAAGCAAGCTCAGTACATCCTCCGGGCGATGCGAGAAAGACAAGGCTCAACTGCAGGCCTTTGCAATTTCGCACATGAAGAGCATCATGGGCAGGGAGCAGCAGAGGCTATCCTTGTGCCACTTGCCAACCAACTTCGCCAAGGAGAACGATCTGCTCGGCCCCGACTTTGCCATGACCCCCGAGAGAGAGGACACCTTTGACCTGAAGGCGTTCAAGAAGATGCTCAAGATCGTGGAAGACGAGGACAATAAGCTCATCATACTGCAGGAGCTTGAGAAGCCGCCGCTGCCCGGTATGCTCAAAGCGCCAAGGCGCGGCGACCTTCAGAATACCGGAGAGGCGGGACCTTCAAGAATCGGAGCTCGCCCAAGACGACGGTCAGCCGCCGCCAGATTGCAAGAGACCTTGAATGAGATCCAGATCGCATGACTCACGTTTTCCCCATCAAGGATCTGTATCCACTGTATCCCCAAGCTTTTCCTCCCTTGTGTTTGTGTCTTTTGTTTTTTTTGTGTTTTGTTTTTCTTTTCTGTTTTTTTTGTGTTTGTTTATGTTTTTAGGGGACCCTAATTAGTCTAACACTTTGCCACGAGCAAAGTGTGTGAGTAGGGAGGGCCCCCTATTTCTCGTTGTGTGTGTTGACCAGCACGTTTGAGATAAGCATGATGATTATGATCTTGGCATAGGCTTTGTAATACATGTTTAGCTATGTTTCAATGAGGTTACTATGACGGAAAAGGGGCATAGCATGCACACCTGTGAGAAATTGAGCCTATATGCTTTATCATTGCAAGCATGATTTCTATTCTGTGAGTTATTCGGATGCTTAACTTCGTTGTGCTAGAATTTGCCTGCTGTCTTGATCAAAGCCCAACTGTTGTAGGTCTAAGTGCTTGAGATGATTTAGGCTTTCTTTTCGAGCCATGGTCAACAATGAACATAAACCCAGATATATGTATCCTTTGCTAGCCCCTTTGAAATGCTCGCTTTTCTTTTGAATTACCTTGTACTCTTCCCCGACACGGGATTGAGAGAGGAAGAATAGGGGGATATGTATGTCTTGGGCATCATTCTGGGCAAAACACAAACACTAGATGCCTTGGCCTTCGGCCGGGCATACTGAGCTTAAATTGAGAAAATTGGGTAAATGTATACCAATTCAAAATGTGTAGAAAAAGAAAAATGGTGGGGGAACATGCCCCAAAAATATAAAGTGTGCTCAGGCCCGTAAGTATCTTGCCAAGGGAAATGTGAAAACATTCTGCCCAAGACCTAAGTCAATACAACTTTACCCAAAGCTTAAATACTTCCTACTTTGCCAAGAAGCCACTCGATACAACCCTAAAAGACCTAAGGATAGAGAACTTAGACCAAGTTATAGGGCCGAGATAGTAGACGACAGGCAAGCCTATGGCACTTCCTTGATCAAGTCATCACTGAGCGTGAGACCCTAAACACACAGTGTTTGAGTGCTTGAGAGGAACTTCCATAAACTTTCTTTGTCCCAATCTTGATTGACCTTGATACATTGTTGTATTAATCGCCTATGCCGGATTATCTTTGTTATGTTTCATCTTATCCTTGCTGGTTTTTGCGTGTGTTGTTTGTGTGTTTTGTTTTTATTTTGGGAAAGGAATGCTTGCACGCTTGAGGACAACCGTGGTTCAAGTGTGTGAGTGTGATGAGCCCACTTTTCGTGCTCTTTTTGGGGTAGTCCTTTCCCTAGAAAGAGTGCATTTTTTGTGTTCTTTGTGTGTTTTTGTGTCTGGGAGGACACGCTTTGGGGTGTTGCAGGTTGAGACGGACCTTAGGCAAGATCAGTCACCTCATGTGAGAGAGGTAAAATCCCGAAGATTACCTTGGCAAGGCATTCGACATCTTGCCAAGACACGGCATCGCTGGAGCCGAGCCCCGACCAACAAGTGACATGAAGCCAAGAGGATGATCGAGACAAGGAAGAGCGAAAAAAGGACGAGGAATGACGTAGGGATGAGGTAAACTTCGTAATGCAACCGGGAGGCGAAGACAAGAACTCTGCGGACTTGCACGCAAAAGGAAGATTCAGGCAGGACCTTCTCGCGCAGTTTGATTTTGTCGAAAATTCAAAGGTCAAGCTGTGGTAGTTGGGATGAGACAAATCCGTCCAGCTGAAGCCAAAGAAGTCTCCATCGGTGGTTCAAAACCCGAGCTGGCTGCTGACCTCACCACCTATTGCCTCGAGATTCGTGGCAGACCAAGCCAAAGAGGAGTACACTTAGACTCCCAACAACAACTTCACAATAATCAGATTTCAGAGAGAAGACATCCAGTCCTGAGAGTTTCTCTGCACTTTTCTCTTTCATTTTCCTTTTGTTTTCATGAGTGATTAGTGAGGAAGATAAACAAGTCCTACGGGCAAACCTTTATATTTATGTATTTTGTTATCTCTGCTCGAGCAACTTCTTGCCAGAGACTGCTTTGCCTTTGCATTTGATTTTATATTCAAGTATGGTTTCGTTTATGTTCTTGTTTGTTGCTTCTGTGTTTATGTCGATTATGCATGAGTAGTCGGTTTGGTTGGGCTCGGGGTGAAGCACGTTGAGTCAAGGTCATGAGAGTCATGAGGTCTAAACGTCCTTAGAACCTTGAGTGGGTGTTCCCGAAGCTCTAAGCCTTGATACCCATGTTATTCATTTCCTTGAGCGTTAACTCAGCCGGTAGCCTTGGAGGGATGGGTAGCTACAAGCAATAGCCGGAGTAAGACATCGAGTGTCTCCTTATCCCGGGAAGTATGGCTGGAGTGGGCGATTGTAGCCGTCGGCTTTGGACAAAGGGCTGCGAGCCACTCCCTTGGATCGACTGTGGCTAGTTGGGCTGTCTAGTGAGTCAAGCTGTTGGGATGGGATACGCTAGTGAAGTGTCTTCCTAGGCAGCGTCTTAGCGAGGGGCAAGGGGGTCTCGATTGGCCCTAAAACTAAGGGCAACCGGGGGTGGGGGCACGGTGTACGCGACGACCAAAAAGGGATGCCTACCCCTTGGTACCTTTAACCAACGACATGCATTCGTGGTGGAAACCTTTGAACCTATGACCGACATCTTGACCAGTATCTTAACGTGCGGAACCCTCGCCCAACCGCTTGTTATTCGACTTTTACCTTGTGTTTATTTTTCGCTTTACTTTACATCAAGATCTATCTCTCAAGATATTTCTCTCGAGACCGTCACCGATGACACCTTGCCCTCCGGGCAACCTTGTAGTATCCCGTTTTAAAGCTAAGTTACGATAATATAAATCGTAAATTAGGTTTAGTTTCAATAATTAAAATAGTAATTTATCGAAGCTTAATTTCGACTATCCATAATGCGAGGATTTTTATATGATATTCATAAACGATTAATGAATTAAGGAATATATTTATATAATTCCTTCGAAAGCATTATTCTAACGTCGATTAAATTTCGATAGTTAGTCCTACGATATTTTATAAGCGACGAAGCTTAAAATTTAAATCCTAATTATTAAAGGAATAAATTAGATGATTACGACTTTATTATTGACGTTTTAGAGACGATTCGATTATCAAAGTTTTGAGACGATTCGAATGTCAACGTTTTGAGGCGATTCGAAAACTTAGTATAGCGATTAAAGAATTACAATATTTAAAGTCCTTAAGGAATAAAGATTGGATAATTTATTCCTATTTTTGAATAAGTATTCGAAAATTTCATATTGTGACATAGAATTGTTTTTAATTATTATTCATATGATTTTTCTATCATCTAAGACTTATATTATGTCACATGGCTATTAATTGGAAGAAAATAACATATGTAGCATAATGTATATAAAGTGACCGAAAATTTTAGTTGTAGTGTGAAATGGAGAAAAATTTCATTCCTTTGATAGTGATGTGTAATAATTATAATATTGAGGTGTTATTAATGAAGGTATAAGATATTTATTAAAGTGCTATGTGTTATGTTTGTGAGAGTGCCAAAAAGTGTGCGCAAGTGGGAGAAGAATAAAATTCAAATTGTATGAAAGTGATGTGTTATGATTTTGAAAATGAAAGGTATTTAATGTATGTATTAGATAAGATGAATTATTAAAAAATAAAATGATAAGTATTTATGGAGGGTGATGGCCGAAAATTATACTTAGTGTGAAAGGAAGAATTAATTCAAACTTTATGATAGTGATAGTTTATTCTTTGAAAATGACATGTATTTAATTCCTACATAAGATAATATGATCTTTAATGAAGTGATAAGATATTAGTTTTGTTTGTTAGTAAAGGTATGGTATTTCAAGAAATTAATCGAGTGTAAATTGTTGACTTTGAATTAAATATTTTCCTAAAGATTATTAATGTGTATGACATCAAATAAATAAAAAATCACCTCCATATGAAATTGAGAGTGTCGATCACTATGAGGAATAAAAGGAGAACAATTTTCTTATTTTGTTGATAATGATAGATGTGAAAATGATGGGTATTAAATTATGTGATAAGGTGACAAATTAATAAAGTTTGTAATGAAATAAAATTTTGTCTTCTATCACCACTAGGTGACCGAAAATGTTGAAGGATTTGTGAAGTGTAATAATGTTGATTTTATTAGATATTTTGCTAACAAGTTGATTATACTTTATATCATCAAATGAATCAAAATTCTCTCTCATTTCCTCCATGAGAACCGAAACTTGAGAGAAAAAAATAAGAGAGAGTTCATCAAAAATTTCCTTCCAAATCCTAAGTAGAAAAACGTTCTCGTCGACAATCGGTTCCGATTAAAAGGTTATGAATGTTACAAGCTTCTTATATATGCAAAAATATTTGAAATCCATCCATGAAATCTTAAGTTATATGCTTTTATTATTTTATGTGAAATATGAGAATTTTTGTTGAATGTTTAAAGTTGTTCATTAAATATGTTAGTATGGTGTTTATAAGCTTATATTATGAATTTAATGCAAAGTTAAGCATGTTTAAATTTTCTTAAATTTTCGAAAATCATAGTTGATGGGAATGAATTTTAATTGTTGTTTTGAGCATGAATTAATGATAGTTAGTAATGTTTAAACATGTATGAATTAATTCATAATTTTTTAAAAATATTAGGATTTATTTCATGAAATTTTTGAAAACTATAGCTTATGATATATTGATGTATGATTTATGTATGAAGGATATTATGGCATATTATTGATGTACAATCATAATAATGTGTTATATGAATTAAGTAGAATTTTTGGAAATTGTTAAGTATTATTCAAAATTTTCGAGAGTTACAAGTGAAGGGTTATGATGTCCAATTTTCTATGACTAATGTTATTAGATATTATTGATCCTATGTTAATATAGTATGTTATGTGAATTTATAGGAATTTTTGAAAAAGTGCTGAAAATATTTTAAAAAGGACCGAAATTACTTAAGAAAAAAAGTTAGAGTTTTAAATTATTTTATCAAGTGTGATCACATATTTAGTTCCAAAAATATGTTTTAGACATGCTATGAATTTGTGTGATTTTTAAAACAAGGTATACTATGTTTATGTCAAAACGTTGTGTTAAGTGACGTAAGGTTTGGAAAACAAAGTGTTATGCTAAGTTAGATCATATTTATGTGTATTTTCGAGCATGATTGTTTGTTAACGTGAAAAATCGAGACTTATGAGAATGTGATTAGAAATCGATTAGTATTCGAGTATATATATGTAAATTAATAGTTATATATATGAATTTTGCAATATATATGTTTTGAATGTCAAATGACTCGACTAAAGTATGAACGTATGAAATATGTTAATACGTGAACAAGGTTATGTTGTACGGCTAGTATAAATATGGGTTGCATTGAATAGACACACTAAGACGCGTAAGACGTATTAGAGATATAAAAATATCTCTTTTATAAGAGGCGATTTCATAATCGAAATCATTTTATCGAAAGATGTAAATATGAGTTCGACAATCGACCTAAATGATGGATATGAGTCTTAAACCATGTTTCGTCTTAGTTAAAAAATGAGAAGTTATAAGTTGAAATATTTGATGAAAAGACGTACCAAATTGGTTAAAAGATACAAGTCTTTAGAATGGTTATATATTTAGTTAATAAGTCTTAATAAGATTTAGAAAGTTATCAAGTTATTTTAGATCTTGACGAATTCCAAAAATGCGACCGACGTACTAAATTAGTTTCTTACGTAAAGGTGGAGCACGAAAGTGAGCAACGAAAGTAAAGGAACGAAACTCGTTTTGAGAAGGAGAATATACCAGGTGGGCTTCTTTTCTCCTCAAGGATAAATAAAATGACAATTGTTTTATTTATGATGCTTTCTTCGAAATGAAAAGTCTTTATTTATGATGCTTTCTTTTGAGAAATGATGATGAAATGTTATTTAATTACCTACCCAAAATGTTTATGTTTTATGTATGGAACCTATCAGTGTTGGTTCGCCAACTATGAATTATAATCAAGTTGTTGGTTCGCTACCAACTATGAATGAAAATTGAATTCGGATCCTATGCTAGAAGGACAATTCCGGCAAGGATTAACGTACACTTTGGTATTTTCGAGCTCGGGGTCTAATGGTTGTTCAAGTTGTCCCGAGATCTTGTGATATATACTACCGGAGAAAAGAGAGAGCTTAACTCGGCAAGAACAAATAAATATAATAATATACAACATGAATTAATAATTCCAAATCGTCAAGTTATTCCTATGTGATCTTAACAATACCGAACGGCGCCAAAATTTGATCGTCACATTTCTAACACGAAACGCAAGTATATAGGTAAGACGAGTATCATATCCACGTGGATTGTAACACCTAAAACACGTAGGCTAACTCAACAATAATTCATCATTATCCAAGCAACAGAATTTGGTTTGAAAGGTTTTAGGGCTTCGGATATTAAATCCAAAGTAAAGGTAACAACTAGAAAATAAACGAAAGCAATAAATACTCAAGGAGATAACAATCTAGAAAGACTAACCCTAGGGATGCATGTAACACCCTAAATTCATAATTTAAAAATGCTATATTTTCTTAAATAAAATAGCTAAAACGGAAGCATGTCAATTTTTTTTAAAATAATAAAATATATAAAATCTCTTGAATAAAATTGTCAAATAATGAGTCCAACAAACTCAAGTCTAAACTTTGCAAAAGAACTGACGCCAACCAACGACCCAATACAAACTACGCAAGACTTAATAGCATGAGATAAGTTGGAGTTCTAGTAACTCAAATCCAACAATGATAAGAAAGGAAAAGAATTTAAACAAAAATAACACAAGTCTTGGAAGGAATTAAAAGTGACATAACACCACTAGGCACACCCACACCGTCACACCGCTCCATGATCACTGACCTGAAAATATTTTAGATAAAAATGGATGAGCACAAAACGCATCAAGGTGGGAACAAGGAATATCATTATTTTATTTGTCAAAACGTGTATACATCGCAAGAAAGTAATAGTCAATCATATTCAACCTCACCGGTTTAAAAATCCTGCCACACAGGCTACGTCACACAAGCAAAAGTTACGCCACACAGGCTATGATACGCCACACAGGCTATGATTCGCCACACAGGCTATGGTTCGCCACACAGGCTATGCCACATAGTACGCCACACAGGCTATGGTTCACCACACAGGCTACGCCACATAGTACGCCACACAGGCTATGGTTCGCCACACGGCCACGCCACATAGTACGCCACACAGGCTATGATTCGCCACACGTGCTACGCCACATAGTACGCCACACGTGCTATGGTAATAATCGCCACACAGTTACGCCACCATGGATGTAACAAAACAAACAATGATTATCACCATGAACTTACAGAGAGTAAATCCCATAATAAATATGTTTATTCCAAATCACATGTTTACAATTTAAAGAGAATTTTACCCACAATAGATATGTTTATTCCAAATCACATATTTGCAAGTTAAGAAGATTTCACCCACCTTGTTTTCTCGAGCACAATAAATCAATATCAATCAATTTTGGGATTTAGGGTCCTAGTCACCAAGCACCTAATCCAATCAAATACCATAAATTTAGCCTACACAAATACTTATCATAAACTCTTTAAACAAAACTAATTATTTAATACGCCTAGGGCCTTCAATGTAAGATCATAAAAGATTTTCTTTTAAAACATAGTCTGGAATGTTTAAGAATTTAACTAATTAAACGGGTCATCTAAATAAAATTACAGTGTAGTATAGATTGATTCAAATCAATTAACTAAATCAAACTAATAACTTTACTGACAAGAAACAACCGTCATTTCTATTTTTTTTAATTTATTTATTCATATAAGTTAAAACTCATTACTTAACTTATTCAAAAGCATTAGTTTTATAATACATAGAGTAATATGAAATCATCAAAATAACTATGATCACACACGTATACTTATTTACTTGATTAGATTAACTAATTATATAGTTAAATAATTCTAAAATCTAAATCAGAATGAATACTACAAAAAAATAAACAATTAAACTTCACATAAGTCACGTTTTATTCTAATTCATCAACCAGCAAACTCCAAGCCTGATATTTTATCTTAATTATTGTATTTTAGCTAGCAAGGCCAAATACGTAATACGTGACCACATAACAGTTACATCAACTATATTCAAAACCCTCTAATCTCTATGTATGTCATGTACTATCAATGTAAGAAGTAATGCAATACAAAATTGAATAATGGACGAAAAAAATAGAAAAACATATTTCATAGCTAATAGGAACACTATTTCACAAATTGAATGAACATACAGAAGTTTGGTTTTCGTACATAAATCTGGGGACTAATGTTTGTATGCATGTAGTAACATAGTCAGACTAAAAAAAATATTACTTTCCATTGATTCCAACCTAATTTAATGAATGAATGAATAATAATAATAATAATAGTAACAATTGGATGAATCATATCGAAAGGAACATGCCTCTTTTTCAAAGCTAATGATTACTGGAAAGTAAATACTGAGTAGGAAACTTACCAAAAGCCAAATTGAATTCAATTGACAAAGCTGGACGACTCTTTTAGCAAAAGCAAATTGTGTGTTTGTGAATTGCGAGTGCTCTGTGTGTGTATGAATGGTGTGTGTGCGTTGTGTTGTGTGCGTGCGTGTGTGTATATATATATATATATAAGTAAAACCCTAATTAAGTTCTAATCCTACTTGAACTCTTATTAATTAAATCTCAATCTTAAATAAATATAATATAGAATTTGGGCTCAACAAAAATAATATTCTACAAAGCCCACTTTGAGAATAAATAATATAATTTGACAATTATATAAGCCCAAAACTTTAAAGTAAAATTTGAAGGCCCTAAAATAAATTATGAAGTTCGTTTTCTTGTTAGGGGCACAACTTACGGACTCCCTCAAGTCCAATACAAATTCCAATAGACGCTCAAATACTCACAAATCCAACACAAAAGATTTAAAGCAAATTAATGCAAGCAAAAGTCATGCTATAACCCTACCCACTTAATAAAAATTTCGTCTCGAAATTTGTCTTACCAGTGCTATTAGGGACGGGTACTTAGCTAAAATTTAATCCTCACGCCCCAAGTCGCTTCCTGTCCATGGCGACTCCATCAGATTTTAATTAAGGCCACCCGCCGATTCTTTAACTCGTGGATTTTTGATCTAGAATCGCAATGGGTTCCTCCTCGTAGGTTAAATCCTTATTAAGCGATATACCACCATAAGACACCACATGACTCGAAATATGCATATTCTTCCTCAACATCGAAACATGAAAACATTATGCACGGATGACACCAAAGCGATAACGCCAAACGATAAGCAACATCTCCAATCTTTTCCAAAATTTCAAATGGTCCAATGAAGCGAGGTCTTAATTTTCCTTTCTTACCAAATCTCAAAACTCTCTTCATCACGCCACCTTCAAAAACACTTTATCACCAACTTCAAAATGCAAATCCTTTCTTCTTTATTAGTATAAGACTTTTGTCTATCTTGAGCAACTTTGATCCTATCTCGAATTTTCTTAACAACATCAACATTTCTTTCCACCATCTCGGGTCCCAAAATTTTTCTTTCACCTACTTCATCCCAAAAGACGTGTGATCTACATTTTCTCCCATAGAGTACCTCATAAGAGCCATACCAATACTAGAATGATAACTATTGTTATAAGCAAACTCTATCAACAAAGAAGTGTGTCTCCCAACTTCCTCCAATATCCAAGACGCAAGTTCTTAACATATCTTCCAAAGTTTGAATCGTTCTTTCTGACTGGCCGTCTGTCTGAGGATGATACGCTATCGAAAACTTTAACTTTGTACCAAGAGCAAGGTGTAGACTGGCCCAAAATCTTGACGTAAAACGTGGGTCTCGATCAGATATAATGGATGTCGGTACCCCATGAAGTCGAACTATCTCCGAACATATAATCAGGCAAACTTGTCCATCGAGAACGCATGTGCATCGGCACGAAATGCGCTGACTTAGTCAAACGATCAACAATCACCCAAATTGCATCATTACCTCTCAAAGTCCTAGGAAGTCGAACACAAAATCCATAGTGATGTGTTCCCACTTTCACTCGGTATCTCTAAGGGCTTTAACAATCCCGGGGTCTTTGATGTTCACCTTCACTTGTCGACATGCCGACATCGCCCATATACTTTGCAATCGACCTTTTCATGCCATACCACCAAAAACTCTTCTTTAAATCTTGGTACATCTTGGTGCTACCAGGTGTGTTTGTGTACACCGCTCGATGTGCCTCATCCATTATCTCTTTCTCAACTCCTCATCCACCGGTACACAAATTCTCTTATTATAGCAAGTGTCCCATCATGCGAAATCGAAAATCCTCTCGATCATCGACACCTCCTTAGCTAGCATCCTTTGTAGGAACTCATCATCCTTTGAGCTTCTCGAATTCTATCTCGCAACGCCGGGCGTATTACCAAAGTCGAGATAATAGCATCCGCTTCTTCAGTGTGGTCACTACTTCAAGACTCAATCTTTCAAAATCTTCACTAACTCTTCTTGTTGAGTTAACCTTCTTACAGATTTGCATCCATCCTTCGCTAAGTGCATCTCGCCACAACATTTGCTTTTCCAGGTGGTACAAAATCTTACAATCATAGTCCTCGACCAACTCCAACCACCTTCGTTGTCTCATGTTTAGCTCTTTTGCGTGGAAAAGTATTTCAAACTCTTGTGGTCAAGATAAATCTCACACTTACCTCCATAAAGGTAATGTCTCCAAATCTTCAAAGCATGAACCATCACGCCAATTCCAAATCGTGTGTAGGATAATTTAGTTCATGTGGCTTCAACTGCCGAGATGCATAAGCCACCACTTTTCCTTCTAGAATTAGCACACATCCTAAACCCTGCTTCGACGCCACTATAGATTATGTATCCTTTAGAACTAACGGGATAGTCAAGACCGAGCAAGCTACCAACTTCTTTTAATATTTGAAAGCTTCTTTCACACTTCTCCGTCCACTCAAATGGTATTCCTTTCCGTGTCAATCGAGTGAGTGGTCCCGCAATCCTTGAAAACCTTCGATAAATTTTCTATAATATCCTGCGCCACCAAGAAAACTTCAGATCTCTACGGCGCTTGTCGGCACTTTCCAATTACTTACCGCCTCAACCTTGCTTGATCCACTTCAATTCCTTCCGAGGTCACCACGTGTCCAAGAAATCCTATCCGATTCACCAAAACTCACACTTTGTAAACTCGCATATAACTTTTCATTCCTTAGTGTCTCCAAGATCGTGCAGATGCGAATCGTGTTTTCTTGATTTTTAGAGTATATCAAGATGTCATCGATGAAGACAATCACGAACTTGTCCAAGTATGGATGAAATACCCGATTCATCAAATCCATAAAACCGCAGGGCATTGGACAATCCAAAAGGCATTACCAAAAACTCATAGTGACCATATCTTGTCCTAAAAGCCATCTTTGGAATATCATCTTCCTTCACATTCAATTGATGGTATCCAGATCGTAGATCTACCTTAGAGAAAACTCTTGCACCTTGTAATTGATCGAAGAGGTCTTCAATTCTCGGTAGAGGATACTTGTTCTTTATTGTAAGTTGATTCAGGTCTCGATAATCGATACACATCCTCATGCTACCATCTTTCTTCTTTACAAATAAAACTGTGCTCCCATGGTGAAACACTCGATCGAATATATCCTTTATCCAACAATTCTTGTAGCGCGCCTTCAACTCTTCTAACTCCTTTGGTGCCATTCTGCATGGAGCCTTAGAAACCGGTGCCGCCCGCACAAGGTCAATGGTAAACCCACTTGTCGGTTCGGGGTAAACCCGTATTTCTTCAGAAACACATCGATAAAATCTCGAACCACTTCCACATCCTCTATTGTTGTCTCTCGCTGCTGACCCCAATACATTTACCAAGAATCCTTCACACTTTCCTTTTCTTAGCATCACACCGCTTCCATTGCGTATATTATCTCCAATGGTTTTCCACCTTCTTGTCTCGTAGAACGTAAACTCATTCTCTTCCGGTCTTTGAAAATCACTTCTCTCATGAAACCTTATAGTGGCGTAATTGCTACTTAACCACCCATCCCCAAGATCAAATCAAAATCACGCATCTCTAAAGCATAAAGATCCGCCACTAATGATTTTCCTCCCAAAATAATATTCACATTTCGCGCCATCATATTAGTTCTTAGAGTTTCTCCTGAGGGAATCCTAACATCAAGGGCTAGGTTCTCTACCCCTACAGCCATTCTTGTTTTCTCACATAGCCCAACAGATATAAAAGAATGTGATGCTCCAGAATCAAATAAGGCTAAAATAAGTAATCCAAAAACGATAACCATACCTGACATAGTACCACTCCCTTCACCAGCCTCTCCGCCGAGTGAATGCATATAGTCGAACATTACCTCCTTGCTCGCTCAACTCTTCCTCTTCGACAGCTTGTCATGTAATGTCCCGCTCGCGTATATAACATACTCCGACTTGTCCATGACATCTTCCAAAGTGTGATCGCTTGCACCGCCGACACACGGGCCTCTCGCCGACGACAGGAGCATGCCGAGTGTTAATCATTCTCCCTTCTTATAGGGAACATTGTTGTTTCCGATTTCGTTGTCCCACTTCCTCTTTATCGATGATCTCCATTTCTTGTATTCTTATCCACTTCGAGTCCGCTTCCACTTCATGCGCTCTTCCGACAAAGAACCCCATAACTTACAATCTCGTAAATTGTAAGGATGCCCGTATCTCGGTTTAAGCTCACGAAGAAAACGATCACCCTTTTGGTCATCGGACGACCACCGTAACGAACGAGCAAGTTTATTGAACTTCCTCTCGATTCAACACAACATACATACCGCTTCAAGTCAAGGAACTCCGCTTGTTTCGACACGGTAGGAATGTGGAAAGTATTTCTCCATAACCACTTTTTGAACCTTTCCCATGTTAGGTTCTCGATGCCTGCGTTCACCAAACCACTTTTATAAGACTTCCACCAAGGCCTCGCATCTTCAAGATGAATTGAAGACCGCGACGACACCTGTGGGCATCAAGACACTCTATGTGCTCAAAATTCTCTCGAGCTCCATTATCCATTCCTCTAAAATCGAGGTCCACTCCTACCATTGAACCTCGGTGGTGCATATCGACGAAATTGCTCAATCACTTTGATAGTAGTCGGCGGCGGAGGTGCATTATTTTGCAGAGCATGCGCTATATGAGGTTGGCGCTGTGTGAGTTCTTGCAGTGCAACAACCAATGTTTCCATCAAATTCGCAATCTGTTGGTCATTATTGGGTTGCTAGTCCACGGGCCATCTCCTATAAAATTAAATTTCACTTTACAACGCTAAGTAAACGGACTACGGTAAGAGCATGTTCATAAACTAGAGGTATATTATTGTTATTCTCCATCTAACCTACACAAGGGAGGCCTAATAATCAAGCAGCTAAGTCCCTTCTAATTTCGAGGACACAAATAAGTAAAATTTCAATCAACTCATGCTCAAGTTCAACAATAATTTCGCAAAAGGATGCATAACTCTCATATAATGCCACATACAAAAACACCACCACATCTCATAATATTTGAGAGAGAATCTCCACTAACAAGTGCTCACCAAGATATTTTATCATATAAAAACAACGTAAATTACCTCGATCAGGAGCCCGTGCCGGGCATGGGTGGTGCCCTTTGCCATAACAACATCATATAACAAATTTTCAAAAATTTTAGAGTGTACAGAAACGTAGACCCGCTCTGATACCACTAAATGTAACACCCTAAATTCATAATTTAAAAATGTTATATTTTCTTAAATAAAATAGCTAAAACTGAAGCATGTCATTTTTTTTTAAATAATAAAATATATAAAATCTCTTGAATAAAATTGTCAAATAATGAGTCCAACAAACTCAAGTCTAAACTTTGCAAAAAGAATTGACGTCAACCAACGACCCAATGCAAACTACGCAAGACTTAATAGCATGAGATAAGTCGAAGTTCTAGTAACTCAAATCCAACAATGATAATAAAGGAAAAAAATTTAAACAAAAATAACACAAGTCTTGAAAGGAATTAAAAGTGACATAACACTACTAGGCACACCCACACCGCCACGTCGCTCCATGATCACCGACCGAAAATATTTTAGATAAAAAGGGGTGAGCACAAAACGCACTCAGCAAGGGAACAAGGAATATCATTATTTTATTTGTCAAAACGTATACATCGCAAGAAAGTAATAGTCAATCATATTCAACCTCACCGTTTAAAAATCCCGCCACACAGTGCAAAAGTTACGCCACACAAGCTATGATACGCCACACAAATTCGCTATGGTTCGCCACACAGTTACGCCACATAGTACGCCACACAAAGCTATGGTTCATCACACAGTGCTACGCCACATAGTAAGCCACACAAGTTATGGTTCGCCACACACATAGCTCGCCACACAGCTATGGTTCGCCACATAGTACGCCACACAAAGCCATAATATAATAATAATAATACGCCACACAAGCTTTCACCATGGATGTAACAAAACACAACAATGATTATCACCATGAACTTACAGAGAGTAAATCCCATAATAAATATGTTTATTCCAAATCACATGTTTGCAATTTAAAGAGAATTTTACCCACAATAGATATGTTTATTCCAAATCACATATTTACAAGTTAAGAAGATTTCACCCACCTTGTTTTGTCGAGCACAATAAATCAATATCAATCAATTTTGGGACGAGGGTCCTAGTTGCGCCGCACCTAATCCAATCAAATACCATAAATTTAGCCTACACAAATACTTATCATAAACTCTTTAAACAAAACTAATTATTTAATACAGTCTAGGGCCATCAACAAAAGATCATAAAAGATTTTCTTTTAAAACATAGTCTGGAATGTTTAAGAATTTAACTAATTAAACGGGTCATTTAAATAAAATTGCAGTGTAGTATAGATTGATTCAAATCAATTAACTAAATCAAACTAATAACTTTACTGACAAGAAACAACCTTCATTTCTATTTTTTTTTAATTTATTTATTCATATAAGTTAAAACTCATTACTTAACTTATTCAAAAGCATTAGTTTTATAATACATAGAGTAATATGAAATCATCAAAATAACTCCCGATCACACACGATACTTATTTACTTGATTAGATTAACTAATTATATAGTTAAATAATTCTAAAATCTAAATCGAATGAATACTACAAAAATAAACAATTAAACTTTACATAAGTCACGTTTTATTCTAATTCATCAACCAACAAACTCCAAGCCTGATATTTTATCTTAATTATTGTATTTTAGCTAGCAAGGCCAAATACGTAATACGTGACCACATAACAATTACATCAACTATATTCAAAACCCTCTAATCTCGATGTATGTCATGTACTATCAATGTAAGAAGTTATGCAATACAAAATTGAATAATGGACGAAAAAAAAAATAGAAAAACATATTTCATAGCTAATAGGAACAACTATTTCACAAATTGAATGAACATACAGAAGTTTGGTTTTCGTGACATAAACTGGGACTAATGTTTGTATGCATGTAGTAACATAGTCGACTAAAAAATATTACTTTCCATTGATTCCAACCTAATGTAATGAATGAATGAATAATAATAATAATAATAATAATAATAATAATAATAATAATAATAATAATAATAATAATAATAATAATAATAATAATAATAATAATAATAATAATAATAATAATAATAATAATAATAATAATAGTAACAATTGAAATCATATCGAAAAGGAACATGCCTCTTTTCAAAGCTAATGATTACCGAAAGTAAAGACCGAGTAGGAAACTTACCAAAAGCCAAATTGAATTCAATCGACAAAGTCGACGACTTTTTAGCAAAAGCAAATTGTGTTTTTGTGAATTGCATGGTGCTCTGTGTGTGTATGAATGGTGTGTAAAGGCAGTTGTGTGTGTGTGTGTGTATATATATATATATAAGTAAAACCCTAATTAAGTTCTAATCCTACTTGAACTCTTATTAATTAAATCAATCTTAAATAAATATAATATAGAATTTGGGCTCAATAAAATAATATTCTACAAAGCCCACTTTGAGAATAAATAATATAATTTGACAATTATATAAGCCCAAACCTTAATAATATGATAAAAATTCCAGGCCCTAAAATAAATTATGAAGTTCGTTTTTCCCAGTTTATGGGGCACAACTACGGACCCCTCAAGTCCAATACAAATTCCAAAGACGTCAAATACTCACAAATCCAACACAAAAGATTTAAACAAATTAATGCAAGCAAAAGTGGGCGTTATAATGCATTAATCCTACCCACAACGTATGCTTATCATGCTCCTATTAATCATTTTAATCCGCATAAAATGGAAGATCACATATGTAACCAACAATTTCAAGCATTTATTAATTGTGACAGTTGATTACTAATTTTCCTATTATCATACGCCTCTAGGTGAAAATAAGCAACCCAAAAGGATCACAAAGAATATGCTTCCTACGAATGTTCTTATCTCAACTATGACTCAGCGCTTATTCAGTATCATGCATTCAAGATCGATTGACAATTAAAACGGTTAAGTAATTAATCGGCAACTATGGTATGTATCAAGATTGATCGAAATCAACACATATAATTAAGCACCAAGAATCATGAATCAATACCGAAGGTAAATAACGATAATGTGAATCACAACATTTAGGATAGAATCATGCAAACCCTAGGATTAGAACGAATTTAGCTAGACATAAATAACGTAAATTAAATACAAAATAATCATAGAATAGAAAATATATTGATAAAACCCGTAGTGTAGCGGCCGAAGAACAATCGCTGGGTTCGTATCCCAACCTCAAAAAAACGGTAAAATACGGAAATTGTTCGATAAAAGCGTTCCGCGCCGACAATACGTAAAACTAGAGTAGAACAATGCAAAACTAAAGCTAGAATGAATCTAAATCAAAGCTAGAATGAAAATCTATGGAAAATAATGAAAACCAAGAAAAGGTCCAAAATCGGCCGGTAAGGTTGAGGCGCGAGGAATGGGTTCTATTTATAGAATTAGGTTGAAACCCTAATTTGGTAGATCGTCACAAGCTCGTGGTCGAGCTCGCGGTCGCAAGCTCGCCACGAGGAATCATCCTCACTCGCCGCTTCGCCTTCTCGGTCGGTGCGCTCGTTAGCGTGCCTCACGACCCGTTCGCGGTTGCTAGCGTGGTCGTGAGAAATCGGGCGAGCTCTTTTCGCACATTGGGTAGCTTGAGGAACGCCTTGCGCTCACCGGGAGTGGCCGTCAAGATGGAGTTTCTTCGCGGCGACCTAGCGGTCGCCAGCCGGTCATGAGCCATCGCTTTTCATAGTTCTCGGCCTGCGGCTAGCCGCCGCGCGCGTCGCTAGGCCCTGCCAGCCTTCTTCGCTCGTGCTTCATTCCATGCTTCATTTTCAACTTATAAGCCTACAAAACACCAAAAGGAACCCAAGAGCAGTATCTTCCAAAAATATATAAAAGCATTATGATCCAAGACATAAACGCACTTTATCGAGCTAAAATCATCTTTAAAAATCAACAATAAACGTGTAAAATGCACGTTTATCAAACCCCCCAAACTTAAAGCATTGTTTGTCCTCAAACATAAAAAACAAAACAAAAAGGAAAGAGAGACACAATAAAAGATCAACGAAGCCAAGAAAGGTGATTAACACAATCAAGCCTCGTAAATATCTCAAAGCTCAAAATCATTAGTGCACATGACGACATTAGTCAACTCGACAATGTACAGCCATTGAAAGCAAAATCTCATCAATTCCACCTCACAACGGCATGTGCGTAATATATAGAAAACACTCAACTCATAAAGAAATAAAGCACGTGTATGCACTCAAAATCAATGCAATGCAAAATCTCGCCATAAGCTCGCCATTTCTCTAATATCTCCACCACATCAAATGCGTTCAAATTAAGATCAAAAGGTCTTTTCAAAGGTCAGTATTGTAGGCACATTGGTCAAGGTATGATAATATATGGCTAAGTGACTCAAATATACCCAAGCACTCCATTTGTACATTCAACTCATACGGACTTTGTCCATTTCCTTTTCTTTCCAACATGCTATTTCAACATTTATGCCCTCAAGGTACCATATACTATGATAATTGACTTTCCTTATGCTCACATTATTTCACAATTTTTTTTTCTTTTCTTGGCTTTGTAATAGAGCTTATAGGGTCTATTCTTTTTCACACGGGTACCATTCTTTTCCTTTTATCCCAACTTAGAACATCAAAACAAATTTTTTTTCTCCCATTTGATTCCCATATCCATCCTCACCTCCTATCATCCGGTTAATCGAAAGAATAAAGTCTAATAAAGGCTCAAAGAAGGCGATTTAACAAGATATATCATTGGCTAGTATTTGGGTAAATATGTGTTAGCAAAGATGGCCTTTATCCTTTCCATATTCAAACACATATTGCACCTCGACTACGTAAAAACGGCAAGTTCTAGAAGATAAACACATGCATGATATCACACAATTAAAAGAAACCAGATCAAGATGTTTATACAAGAAAGCTCAAGTCTCACGGTTTAAGCAAAGGGTGAAAACAACAAGCTAAGCAATCTCAAGCCATTCATGCTTCGCTTTCTAACACATCATGTGCACTATAAACAACATTTTTCGTAAAATTTCTATCATCATTGGCAACATGTATTAACACATTTCCTTAACTCGTTGATCGACTGACACAACAAAACAAAGACACGACAAAAGCCCCAAAGCATAACAACTTTACAAGAAAACATAAAACATAAACAAGACTCTCAACCAACCAAACTCGCCCACTCCCCAAACTTATTGTAAACAGTGTAAATGGAGGTAATAAGGTTTGCGTAAAAAGAGTAGTCACGAGAGACCTCACCTCAGATGTCATACATCCTGCGGTGGATAGAATCCTCATTGATGATATACCTGGGACTAAAACAAACAAACAAACAAGACACGACACGACAAGACAAAGAAAACAAGAAAAAACAAAACGAAAACATAAAGCATATAAAATGTTGGTTTACCTCCCAACCAAAGGCTAGATTTTTCGTCGCTAGCTCGACGCTACCTCTCATCAATCGGGCGATTTGACAACCGTGGTCTTTCCAAACTTTTTCACCCTTGTACTTAGCATTGACAACAGACCACCATTTAGTGTATGAGTGGCTCCACTAAACTTGAACGACTCACTCGATTTTTGTGCCAATCCACCTCTTCTTTCGCAAAGATGCTCGCCCTATGGTCTATTGAAATTCGAGCTCAAAATGGGCTGGTTGTGGTAGTGGTGATCGAATAGCATCTTCATGTGTCGAGTTATCATCTCGTGACGGCATCATAGATCGAAATGGTTAACTCATCTTTATTCACACGGAAAGTGAGATCACCCTCTTGACGCCGATCGAGCCATGCTTGTGGCTAAGAACGGTCTTCCTAGAATGAGGCGTGTTCCCATCCTCCGCATATCAAGGACTACAAAGTCCGCAGGAAGATAAACTTTTACTTTGATCAGCACATCTTCCACTATCCCTTTTGGCCTTGTGACTGATGCGTCTGCCATTTGGAGGGTAATTGTAGTAGGCTTTAATTCTCCAATCTCCAATTTGTTAAAAATGGACAACGGCATCAAATTGATGCTTGCCCCCAAATCACACAGAACTTTGGAGAAAGTATGCCCTCCAATGACACAAGGTATAGAGAAGTCGCTCGATCTTTCGCTTCAATGACAACTTCTTTTGCAAAGACAAAGACCGCACTCTCGAGATAAATTAATCGCCTCGAACTTTTCACTTCTTCTTGTTGGTGACAAGATCCTTGAGGAATTTCATGTACCCCGGCATATCTTTGAGTGCATCTAGCAAGGGAATATTGATATTCACCTTCAATATTTCTAGAATCGGGTCACCCTATAATCATGCTTCGAGCTTGGCCAAACGACTTAAACGGAATCGGAGGGTATACGCCGACACGCCTTTACCGAGTCGCCTCGTGGCCATCCTCGCGACCGCGAGGGTGGTCGCTAGGCTTATGAGTAGCGTCAACTTTCTTCTTCATGGCCGGGCTCGCGGTCGCGGGCTCGGTCGCTAACCTTCCCTCCAAACTCTCTGCCTGGTCTCTCGCGGTCGGGTCCGTTGTCGTGAACTCGGTCGTGATGTACTATTCTTTCTTCCTTGTGACCGCGCGAACTCGCGAGCTCCTCGATAACCGGTTGTGTGATGTTCACGGCCGGGCTCATGGGTCGCGAGCTCGGTCGCCAGGTGCTCTTCCGCTGCTCCTTCTTCGTCCGGTGGTTCTGCACGCTTTTCCACTTCTCAACCGGATAGCAAAGCACCGATTCTTTGGGTTCACTTCATATTACTCGGAAATTGGCCCGCTTTGGTCAGCATTTTTGTGCAATATCCGAATCGATTGATTCTCCATCATCTTCAAGTGTTTGCCCACGGTCGTTATATCGATTCCAACCGTGTTATCCTCGCCGCAGTATTGATGAAAGAATTCGTTGGTCGCCATTGTTGGTTGCTCACAACCAACCGCGATCATATCCTCTAGCTCGCTTCTTCTGCTTGAATAATACCATTCGCACGAAGAAGCTCGCCGGAGTTTGTTGGAAATTATTGGGGTTGGCATACGACAAATTAGGATGATTCTTGTTGTTAGGATGGTATGCCGGATTTCCATGGTTCCTCCGATTGATGTAATCGACATCATCCGCCTCGATCCGCTCTTCAACGAGTGAACTTCTTCATAAGATCGTCAGATTGAGTCGACCTCACAAAGAATCGCCGACCACCGGGCGCCTTCCATCGGCCATTGATAACTATCGCTGCCATCTCTTCTATGATGCGGCCGGCCTCCTCTACTCGGCGATTCAACAGCATCCCCGCCGACGATCTACAATGCTTCTCGATGCAATGTCACCACTATAGAATTGCGTGATCTGCCGCTCTCTCGAGAATCCATGTTGAGGCACTTTCTTTGTAATACCCCGCATTCCTGTAGCAGAGATTAACTCTTGATTAAGAGTTATGATAAGGGCATCGATCCTTAAGAAAGATTTGTTAAGCTAGAAGCTTTTATATTAAGCTTCGTCGACAAAAATAAAATTTGAGAATTATTCGAGATCGATTCGAGATAGAACCTAAGATAAGATTCTTAGGTCTTGTTTAGAATAAGAAGACCTAGTTTCCAAGGGTCTTGAGATGATAGATACATGCTCAACAAGTTTTGATTTCATAAAATGGAGAATTTCAAATCTTTGTTTTTGTGATATCGGCATTTGCCGATTAAACCCTAATCGCCGGTGAATGTCTAAAATGGTTTTGAAGACAAAAATGTTTTACAATCAAATTTTGATGTTTATAATATGTTATTTGAGTTTTAAAAGAGAATTTCAAGTAGAGCATTTTATTAGAAATCGAGTTTTGAAATCGGACGTTATGGATTAATAGTATGTATTTATAACGTTGATATTATTTATAGAGAAGTGTACATTTTGTAATTTTCATAACATGATTATTCATCATGTTTTAAAGAAAAAGAAAAATGAAGAATTTTGTAGAATTATCTAGAAAGTGATGAATAATCACTTAATAAAGAAAATGAAAAATGAAATAAAAATTTGTGGACAATTATAAATATGCTACTATTCACCTTCTTCATTAATTTTTCTCCTAATTTTCGAAATTAC
Organism: Salvia rosmarinus; assembly: GCA_036937905.1. Classification (NCBI taxonomy): domain Eukaryota; kingdom Viridiplantae; phylum Streptophyta; class Magnoliopsida; order Lamiales; family Lamiaceae; genus Salvia; species Salvia rosmarinus. Next base: position 106,847 of record JAODLM010000810.1, read on the forward strand.
ACACACTACACACACTAAGTTTTTGAAAATTTCATACTCCAATTTTAGAAGATCCAACCGTTGGATTTTCGATCCGTCTTCGATTTCAGGTATATTTCTAACTTTAGAACACATCTATAGTTTGAAATTTTGAAAAACATAATCTTTTGAGCATGCTATGTTTTCGGTCATTATGATGATTTTTGAAAGGATATGTTGTTGTTTGAATAATTCTTGATTCTATGTTCGATTTATTGCCGACGTGTTGTTTAACGTTGAAATTTTAAGCATATGCTCATTGTTGATATATTGATGATTTTCGAAAATCATGGAGACCATGATCTTGAATATATGATGTTGATATGCCTAATATTCTTTCATATATGTGTTGAGGAATTGATATAAATATGTTTTGACGAAAAAACGTTTGAAATCGAAACCGTTGGAAAACTCCTAAAGTGACCGAAAACCCTAGCTTCCATATTGATGAAATTTTGATTTTATTTGATTATTTTGAGCTCATATTTGGATTCTATGATATGAATAAAGCTTAAAATGATTTATTCGATTTTTTGGCCGACGATTTGAAACCGAAAATTTTAGTTCGACGTCGAAAATTGTTTTCAAAGCCAAAGCTTTGATCTTTATGTTTCATTGATAAATTAATGATCTTTAATGATAGTTGAGCATGTATATAGATTCGTTGGTGTTAGATAACGCCTTACGTGAATTTTCGACGTTAGCCTAAAAGTGACGCCTTAAGGGTCGCTGGATTACGGGCTAAGATTGATGATCAAGCTTGATATTGAGTTTAATATGTTCATTGAAACATATGGTGATGAATTGGTGGAGTTTGAGCTATGTTTGGATTGTTTGGTTTTAATATGGCGATGCGTTTATAAACGTTCTGTTGCCAAAATTTAGATAGAATTTGTTTGCTAATAAGATGTTAAAGGATGCAATGACCCAAGTTTTGATAGACCATAGTGTCTTAGATTTGATATCGAGAAGATATGATCGTGTCGACCACTAATATGAGTAATGTTCTTGTTTGGCTCTTGATAGGCTTTTATGCCGCTTTATATGGATAAAGAAAGAAATGGAATTGAGAATTTGTTCCTTAGCTCTAAGGAACATCCGTGGGTATAAATATTTTCTAATATGATATGCTTATGCTTTTATGTTTCAAATGATACTAAATGCATTTATGAGCAAAGTTTCAAAGTTAAATGACTTGCTGCTTTGAGTACGAGCATGATGCATTACCTATCCACCGAATGAAAGAAAGAAAAGAAAGAAATGATAAAAGAGTATGGCCGTGGCATGGTACCCTTCGGGTCCATCAACACGGGTATGTTATGATGTGAGATTTACCGACGTCGGATAGCGACCCTTCGGGTCATAGCGTGTTTGAGAAGGAGGCCTACTTCTCAACACATAGACATAATCCGTGGATATGGGAAGAAAAAGTTATCTGCAGACATAGACCATGCATATGCATATTTTTATGATGATCCTACGAAATGAAAGCAAGTAAGTGTTTATTTATGAAAAGCATGCACGAGTTATTTCACTAAAACCTCGGTGCATTGAAAATGTTATGGCAAGTCAATCGATAGCCCTGCAAGGCAATGTTTCAAATGTTTTTGGCGTATACCCACTGGGTGCATTTTGTACTCACGCCACGCATGTATTTCTAAACGTGCGTGTTGAGCTTGAGAGGATCTTTGAATCGAATGTTTGTGCAAGGAGCTTCTCTCGACGTTTGACTCATGATGAAATTGTTAAATTGTTGATATGATTTATTTGAAGTTATCATGTTTTGATGCCCGAGTTTTATGTCTTCATACATAATTCTCACCACTTCTTCTCGTCGAACTTTGGCCTTTAATTGTTTATGTGTTTTACTAAAGAGAAGTGATCATGTTTCGACAAGAATCTTTATTCCGTTGTTATGATTTCGACATTCTTATTATGATGTCGACTTGCTTCGTGAACAAGGATTTACCGAAAGTTCGTAAACTGCTTTGTTGGATCCAATGTTATATAATGTCTTGAATCACCGTCGAACCATGCTTCGAACGTCAATAAGTTTTCAATGTTGTCAAAGCATGCTTGAAGATGTACATTTTGATATTGGTTATTCTCTTGTGATCCATTGTCCTCGCATTTATATTCTTCTTTATTTGATCCTCTATTATAGATCAAGACCTAAAATAAATCTTTATCAAATTATATTCTACTTCTTTGAACCATAAATGATTTGATCCATCCATGTTGAAAGTTGAGGTCAAATTATTGTGTGACATGTATTATCGGTATCGAATTTCCTTCTTAACCCATCGCCACACCTTAAGTCACAGCAATTACTTGATTAAGTGGTCGGCTGTGATGTAATGGTATCGAGCGATTTTGAGTTCGAACTTGTGAGCCTTTGTAAATTTGTGCGATCATGCATAGTTTTCAACTCGAACCAGAGCGCCTTGTGAGTGTTATACAGTTTGTACGCTTTTTACTTATGGACTTGTAAATCCTTGTGAATTTTTGAATAGGTGAGCATGGTTTTGAATTACGAACTTGTAAGTCCTCATGAATCCTTGTGCAACAGGTGTCGTCTAAATTCTAAATTCATGAATCTTTGTGAGTCTTGTGCGCTTTATGCACCTCGAGTATGTGAATTCTTTTGAAATGACTGCTTGAGAATTTAAGTTTATGGAGTCAATTGTTGACCTCTATCATGAGAATCGAGTTTATAGAATCGCTTGTTGATTCTGATTTGAGAATATAAGTTAAAGAGTCAATTGTTCTTAAGAGAAGCTCAGCATTCCGATTCCATCATCTCTAGCTCACCAGGTAAGAGCTTATGATTATGCTTATGCTTGTGATTATGATTATCACGTATGATGATTGAGTACATGCTTTATCGAATGAATTGTTATATGAAAAGTATGTTTGAAATAAGAAATAGCTTTATGAGTTAAAGTTGAAAAGACATTATGAGAAAAGACGGCAGAACAACATGAATATGTTTTCTGCTAGCATTTGTGTATTCTTTTAGCTACGATAACGAGGATCGTTTAGACAGTTCGAAAGAGTACGATTTGTTTATCGTTATCTCGTTTGTCGTCATCAGCAAAGATTAGAGAGCGCTTCTATCTATATACACCAAATGGGCAGCTTATCTAGAGTGAAATTCTCGCTAAATTCCATCGCTTGTAAGAAGAGGCATATGAGAACATTGCAATGGGGACCAGGTGGAATACTCCAGTTATTTTACGGCTTAAGGAGTGGCGAGATTGGCTTTTCAAGTGACGACCGATGCATACGCATAGAAGTGATCAAAGACAAAAGGAACAAGAAGCTCATAACCTACTTATCGCTAGCTAAGTCGCAAGTTGCTCCACGCTTTGTCTCAAGCTAGTGATCTCCTTAGCAATCGCTAGTCCGCCGCTTGCTCGGCACCACGGCACCGATGAGAATTTAGGGTTTCACCCATCAATTATAAATACTCCGGACCATCCGTTGGCACGTAACTCTCGTTTTTCGCTAATTATTTTTTCCAGACTCCTAACTATCATCAGTTCTTATTATTATGTACACTTGAATTTCCTTTTGGCTCTTTTTCCTCTATGACTGATTTCATCTCAGCTATTCGTCAGCTTCAGTTGGCTGGTAAGTTTTCTTTTATACCTAATGATAAAGAGAACGTTGAACCATTGATGTTGATCCTACCACCCCAGAATATGATGCTAGTACCCATGCTCTAGAAATAGAGTCTTCTTTGCGGACACTCACTATTTATGCTTGAGTCTCGACGAGATCCTACATAGTTTGATTATTTTATCTCCATCCCGAAATGTTTCCTATCGACCTAGATTGGTATGGTCAGATTATCAGATCTCTTGGGATTTTATACCGATTCGGTTTGTTCTATTTTCTCATGTTTATGAAACTTCTCAATTGAGAATTGAAAAGAGACTTAAGCTAATTCGTTGAGACTCGGATGTCTCAAAATCTTTTATGTATGAACTCGATTTTTACCAGCTTGTTAGCACAAACCCGACTTGACCTAAATATCGAGACAAATGTCTTTCATGACCGATCTCGACATCCTTTATCCTCGAATAGATTCCTTATACTCATTTCGATCGTGCTAATGATCCTCTATCTCTTGAGATCAAGAAAATATGGAGAGGATAGACTCCTGTGAAGTCATTGATGACGGTAAAAATAGAGTAATAGAGATGGAAGAAAAGAATGATAACGATGATGACTATGTGGACATATGGGTGTACATATATAGATTAGTGATATTATAGATATTTTATGATGTGGTAACGTGCACGGAAGCCATACCGATGTGTTTTGCCGAGATGTTAAAGCACCAATATGCTTGTGCAAAGTTTTCCTCGCTTTGTAAAAGCCCTCAAAGAAGCGCTTTCCTTTGAGATCTATATGATCATTTTGCTATCGAGCTATGTTATTTCATATCATAACCTTGTGATAAACAATTAAGAAGATCCTCGAGATATAAGCTTGTTTGTTGATGAAGAACTTTTTCTCGTTTTTGATAAATGAAACATACTGCATTTTGGTAATTGTTTGCAATGCAGTATACCACCCAGAAAAAGAAATCCTCTTTTTAAAACAAACGAAAAATTTGAAAGTGACAATTCTTCTCATGATTCACCTATATCTTATTTGCTTTAAATCGATCGTATAATTTCAGAGCTTTTTCTGCGTCAGAATCCTCCATCTTCCAATAGAAATAGTAGCCCAGCTGATGCTGAAAAATGAGTTCGCTCAGAAAAGCGAGTTTTCAAGTTTTGGAAGTGCTCTAATCGAGAGTGTCTCCTATGTATATCGTATCAGTTAAGATGGTCTGCAAATTTCTGGTGGGAATTACATCAAAAAGTTCTTTCTCCTGAGATCTCTATATGTATGAAGCTGATAAGTTAGCTCGAATATACGAATATCTCGTTTGTGGACGAGTTTTAACCAGAGATGAGTAAAAGATTAAAATTGCATACAACAACAACTATCAAGCAACGATCTATATGACGCTTTATAAAGCCCTCTGCGGCATAAAGTGTAGATCGCCACTATTTAAGGACGCGTTGGAGAACGAAAAGTGCTTGGACCAAGCGATCGAAGAAATGGTCGACGATAAATCAAGAAAGAAGAAGCTCAAAATCATCGAAATTCTATGCGGATACAAGACGAACGGAACTAAGCTTGAGATTGAAGAAGTTTTAGTAAAGTATATTCTTCAAAGGAATACATCGCTTTGGAATAAAAGAAAAGTTCAAATCAAGATTTATCAGTTGTACGAGATTCAAGAGAAGATTGGAATAATCGCCTACAGAATTACGATGTCTCCAAGTTTTGGAAATATTTACGATGTATTCCATGTGTCGCAGTAACGAAGATATGTGTTTGATCTAAAGCACATCATACATCAAAAGAACGTTATTCCCAAAGCAGATCTAAGTTATGAAGAGCGAGATAAATCGTCTCAAATCGACACGAAAGTTAAAGATCGGATGAGAAAGAAGTGCTCGAGATTACTGGCGACATGCTAAATTTCGAGGACGAAATTTTGTAAGGGGTGAGAATGTAATACCCGCATTCACATGTGATTAACTCTTGATTAAGAGTTATGATAAGGGCATTGCATCCTTAAGAAAGATTTGTTAAGCTAGAAGCTTTTATATTAAGCTTCGCGTCGACAAAAATAAAATTTGAGAATTATTCGAGATCGATTCGAGATAGAACCTAAGATAAGATTCTTAAGTCTTGTTTAGAATAAGAAGACCTAGTTTCCAAGGGTCTTGAGATGATAGATACATGCTCAACGAAGTTTTGATTTCATAAAATGGAGAATTTCAAATCTTTGTTTTGTGATATCGGATTTGCCGATTAAACCCTAATCGTCGGTTTGAATGTCTAAAATGGTTTTGAAGACAAAATGTTTTTACAATCAAATTTTGATGTTTATAATATGTTATTTGAGTTTTAAAGAGAATTTCAAGTAGAGAGCATTTTATTAGAAATTGAGTTTTGAAATCGGAGCGTTATGGATTAATAGTATGTATTTATAACGTTGATATTATTTATTGAGAAGTGTACATTTTGTAATTTTCTATAACATGATTATTCATCATGTTTTAAAGAAAAGAAAATGAAGAATTTTGTAGAATTATCTAGAAAGTGATGAATAATCACTTAATAAAGAAAATGAAAAATGAAATAAAATTTGTGGACAATTATAAATATGCTACTATTCACCTTCTTCATTAATTTTTCTCTAATTTTAGAAATTACACACACTACACACACTAAGTTTTGAAAATTTCATACTCCAATTTTAGAAGATCCAACCGGATTTTCGATCCGTCTTCGATTTCAGGTATATTTCTAACTTTAGAACACATCTATAGTTTGAAATTTTGAAAAACATAATCTTTTGAGCATGCTATGTTTTCGGTCATTATGATGATTTTTGAAAGGATATGTTGTTGTTTGAATAATTCTTTATTCTATGTTCGATTTATTATGACGTGTTGTTTAACGTTGAAATTTTAAGCATATGCTCATTGTTGATATATTGATGATTTTCGAAAATCATGGAGACCATGATCTTGAATATATGATGTTGATATGCCTAATATTCTTTCATATATGTGTTGAGGAATTGATATAAACATGTTTTGAGCGAGAAAAAGCGTTTGAAATCGAAACCGTTGGAAAACTCCTAAAGTGACCGAAACCCTAGCTTCCATATTGATGAAATTTTGATTTTATTTGATTATTTTGAGCTCATATTTGGATTCTATGATATGAATAAAGCTTAAAATGATTTATTCGGATTTTTGGCGGACGTATTTGGCGAAAATTTTAGTTTGGCGTCGGAAAAATTGTTTTCAAAGCCAAAGATTTGATCTTTATGTTTCATTGATAAATTAATGATCTTTAATGATAGTTGAGCATGTATATAGATTCGTTGGTGTTAGATAACGTCTTACGTGAATTTTCGACGTTAGGCACAAAAGTGGCGTCTTAAAGGGTCGTTAGATTATGGGCTAAGATTGGATGATTGAAGCTTGGTATTGAGTTTAATATGTTCATTGAAACATATGGTGATGAATTGGTGGAGTTTGAGCTATGTTTGGATTGTTTGGTTTTAATATGGCGATCGTTTATAAGCGTTCTGTTGCCAAATTTAGATAAATTTGTTTGCTAATAAGATGTTAAAGGATGCAATGACCCAAGTTTTGATAGACCATAGTATCTTAGATTTGATATCGAGAAGATATGATCGTGTCGACGACTAATATGAGTAATGTTCTTGTTTGGCTCTTGATAGGCTTTTATGCCGTTTTATATGGATAAAGAAAGAAATGGAATTGAGAATTTGTTCCTTAGCTCTAAGGAACATCCGGTGGGTATAAATATTTTCTAATATGATATGCTTATGCTTTTATGTTTCAAAATGATACGAAATGCATTTATGAGCAAAGTTTCAAAGTTAAATGACTTGCTGCTTTGAGCATGAGCATGATGCATTACCTATCCACGGAATGAAAGAAAGAAAAGAAAGAAATGATAAAGAGTATGGCGTGGCATGGTACCTTCGGGTCCATCAACACGGGTATGTTATGATGTGAGATTTACCGACGTCGGATAGCGACCCTTCGGTCATAAGCGTGTTTGAGAAGGAGGCTACTTCAACACATAGACATAATCCGTGGATATGGGAAGAAAAAGTTATCTGCGGACATAGACCATGCATATGCATATTTTATGATGATCTACGAAATGAAAGCAAGTAAGTGTTTATTTATGAAAAGCATGCACGAGTTATTTCACTAAAACCTCGGTGCATTGAAAATGTTATGGCAAGTCAATCGATAGCCCTAAGGTAATGTTTCAAATGTTTTTTGGCGTATACCCACTGGGTGCATTTTGTACTCACGCCCGCATGTATTTCTAAACGTGCGGGTTGAGCTTCGAGAGGATCTTGGAATCGAATCTTGTGCAAGGAGCTTCTCGAACGTTTGACTCATGATGAAATTGTTAAATTGTTGATATGATTTATTTGAAGTTATCATGTTTTGATGCCCCGAGTTTTATGTCTTCATACATAATTCTCGACCACACTTCTCGTTGCGAACTTTGGCCTTTAATTGTTTATGTGTTTTACTAAAGAGAAGTGATCATGTTTCGACAAGAATCTTTATTCCGTTGTTATGATTTCGACATTCTTATTATGATGTCGACTTGCTTCGTGAACAAGGATTTACTCGAAAGTTGAAACTGTTTTGTTGGATCGATGTTATATAATGTCTTGGAATCCTTTGTCGAACCATGCTTGACGTCGATAAGTTTTCAATGTTGTCAAAGCATGCTTGAAGATGTACATTTGATATTGGTTATTCTCTTGTGATCCATTGTCCTCGAGACGATATTCTTCTTTATTTGATCCTCTATTATAGATCGAAGACTGAAAATAAATCTTTATCAAATTATATTCTACTTCTTTGAACCATAAATGATTTGATCCATCCATGTTGAAAGTTGAGGTCAAATTATTGTGTGACATGTATTATTGGTATCGAATTTCCTTCTTAACCCGTCGCGACTTAAGTCACGACAATTACTTGATTAAGTGGTCGGTCAGTGACATTCTTAATAAGCCACAATCTCTCCATGCCTCGAATAATGACTCGTCTCCTTGTTGGCGAAATGGAGATCTCGGCTATTATCTTCTGCTTTTGGCGGTGGAAAATATTTCGAAGAAACTTCTCAAAGTTTCCCAACCTATCCGGTTTGGTCCGAGCTCTTGAACCAATCTTTCGCTTTGGTATGCAGAGAGAATCCGAACATGCGCATCCGGATTGTGTCTTGTGGCACCCCATTCTGTTTGATGGTGTCACATATGTCGAGGTATGTCTCAAGATGCGCATTCGGGTCCTCTGTGACTCCTCCTCCGAATTGTTCTCCTTGAACCATGCTAATCAGGGCCGGCTTCAGCTCAAAATTGTTTGCATTAACTTCCGGGCCCCATCTGTCTCCTTGGAATTGCTCTGTAGGAGATCGGTACATGTAATTCAGCAGTCTTGCCTCAAGAGCAGGGACAAGGAGTCCCATGTTCGCCATCTGGCGCTCCATTTCTGTAAACTCGCTAGCGGGCGTGCGGCTTTTCGGGAGGTATACCCCATTGGGAGAACACCCCGTTGTTCGGTTCTTTGCCATCTCTTTCCTTCTTCTTTCTCGTCTCCTTCTCCTTTGCGTATTTTCGAGCTCGGGGTCTAATGGTTGTTCAGGTTGTCCCCGAGATCTTGTGATCATATACTACTTGGAGAAAAAGAGAGAGCTTAACTCTGGCAAGAACAAATAAATATAAAAATATACAACATGAATTAATAATTCCAAATCGTCAAGTTATTCCTATGTGATCTTAACAATCCCCGACAACGGCGCCAAAATTTGATCACTCACTTTTCTAACACGAAAACGTGCAAGTATATAGGTAAGATGAGTATCGTATCCACAGGGATTGTAACACGAAAACACAGAAGCTAACTCAACAATAATTCATCATTATCCAAGCAACATAATTTGGTTTTGAAAGGTTTTAGGGCTTCGGATATTAAATCCAAAGCAAAGGTAACAACTAGAAAATAAACGAAAGCAATAAATACTCAAGGAGATAACAATCTAGAAAGACTAACCTTAGGGATGCATTAATCCTACCCACAACGTATCTTATCCTGCTTCACATTAACCATTTTAATCCGCACAAGATGGAAGATCACATATGTAACCAACAATTTCGATTATGACAATTGTGGCGATTGATTACTAATTTTCCCTATTCTACACGTCTCTGGGTGAAAATAAGCAACTCCAAAGGATCACAAAGAATATGCTTCCAGCGAATGTTCCTATCTCGCCTACGACTCGAGGCTTATTAGTATCATGCATTCAAGATCGATTGACAATTAAAACGGTTAAGTAATTAACTGGCAACTATGATATGTATCAAGATTGATCAGAAATCAACACATATAATTAAGCACCAAGAATCATGAATCAATGCCTGGAAGTTAAATAACGATAACAAGAATCACAACATTTAGGATAGAATCATGCAAACCCTATGATTAGAACAGAATTTAGCTAGACATAAATAACGAAATTAAATACGAAATAATCATAGGAATAGAAAATATATTGATAAAACCCGTAGTGTAGCGTCGAAAAAACAATCGTTGGGTTCGTATCCCAACCTCAGCGAAAAACTGTAAAACATGGAAATTGTTCGGATAAAAGCGTTCCGAAACATCGACAATACGTAAAACTAGAGTAGAACAATGCAAAACTAAAGCTAGAATGAATCTAAGTCAAAGCTATAATGAAAATCTATGGAAAATAATGAAAAACTGAAGAAAAGGTCCAAAATCGCGCTGGGTAAGGTTGGGGGCGCGAGGGGGCGAAGCCCTATTTATAGAATTAGGGTTGAAACCCTAATTTGGTAGACTGCCCCTACGTCTCGCGATCGCGGTCGCGAGCTCGGTCGCGAGGGATCATCCTCACTCGGCTGCTCTTCGTCTTCTCGGCTGGGTGCACGCTCGTTAGTGTGCCTCGCGACCTGGCTCGCGGTCGCTAGGTGTGGTCGCGAGAAATCGGGCAGTAGCTCTTTTTGCACGTTGGTAGCTCGCGGGCACGTCTCGCGGTCGCTGGGAGTGGCCATGTCACATGGAGTTTTCTCGCGGCGACCTAGCGGTCGCGAGCCATCAGTTTTTCGTAGTTCTCGCGCTCGCGCTCGGGCTAGTGGCCACGAAGGCGGTCGCTAGGCCTTGTTTTCAGCCTTCTTTCGCTCGTGCTTCGTTCCATGCTTCGATTTTCAGCTTATAAGCCTACAAAACACCAAAAAGGAACCCAAGAGCAGTATCTTCCAAAAATATATAAAAGCATTAAGATCTAAGACATAAACGTACTTTATCGATCTAAAATCATCTTTAAAAATCAACAATAAACGTGTAAAATGCGCGTTTATCAACGACGTAAGATGTTATATGAGATGTGATATGGATCATACATACTGAAAATACGTCTGGCCAGATAAGTTTATGAAAATGACAGAAAATGTTTAGTAAGCATGAGCATTTCAAATAAAACCTCATGTGTTACTGATGGGGAAGTGTAATTCAATGAAAAAAATATTTTTGGCATAAGTCCATTGCGTGCATTCCTTTACTCGACCGCATGCGTGTTTGTTTTAAATGTGCGAGTTGGTGATGATGATGCGATGGGCGGTGTTGAGCAAGATAAATCTTTTGTCGCTGAAAGTTAGTACCTTGAGTGCACATCGTCATATGTAAATTCACATGTTTTCCGCTGCAAGAACACTTAGTCATATGTTGATCAGAAAACTGGATTCCTTCGTATCAGTTGAACCCTTTTGTTAAAGGTCTGAGGGTCTTGTCTCGTATGTAAATTATGTTTGCTTAATCTCAAATGCTTTGAAGTTCTAGAAGTATTACTGATATATGTCTCACGATTCGATGTTCCATGTCCTTGTTACGCTTCTTAATTCCCGTTCCGAGTAATAGTCTCTGTTAATCCATCCTTTGGAATAGTGGGCTGTTACAAACATCCTACTCAAACTGTGACAACTCGAGTAACAACACAACCAGCTCTCTTGGGTTCGACCCCTTAACTTGCCATATACGGAACTATGTGTTCAAGTTGAAGGAGATTACAAGTAGTATCTTGGCACGCCGAGGACCATTGACGACGGATTTTAGGCGGTCGCCAATACTCAACGAGAAATCAATCTCAAAGTCCTTTGGGCACTTCCGGTTACTGACCGAAAAAATACACAGTGGCACTTTAGAAGATAGCCGGATTCAATGAGATGTCTACGGACAACCTTTTCTCAGCATTGAAAGCTGACGAGTACAACACTAGACGTACTCAAGAGTCATCTCGGGCTAAATCATCTGAAGAAGACGTTCATGTCAGCAAAAGCAAAAACACCGCCCTTAAAGCTAATAGGAGTAATGAAGCAAAAAAGCCAACAAAAGAAAAAGCTAAGTGCAGCAGTGACGAGTTGCTAACCCAATATACCTTAGTGGTTGATAGATTTGGGAAGATGGAAGTCCGATTAAAGAGGTACATCAAGTATAAAAAAGAAAGCCGTGAATAAGATATGAGCCGCAGAGAAAGAACTCACAAGGATCGGACTGGCGAGTAGCCCAACCGACCTGAGTATAAAGACGATGAATGCTTCAGCTATGGCAAGAAAGTTCATTTCAGACACAACTTCCTCGAGCTAAGCCACAAGAAAAGAAAAGCTTTTCGTACCAAGCACGACAAGAAGATGAAAGAGTGCAAGGCTATGGTTACCGAGAAGACTGAGACTTCAAGCTCATCTAGCAGCTCTTCTAGCACTGATGATGAAAGCCAATACTTGATGGTCAGAGAGATCAACAACTAAGAGGAAAATTGCATAGTGGGAATCGACAATGGCCTCGATGAACCTGAGGTAACATCCTATCTCTTTGTTGATAATATCTCTAAACTTTTTTTGTTTTATCTGAACATGTGTCCGACTCCGAAGACATCTTAGTCAAATGGGACGAGATGGAGCAAATCATGACTAACTATCGAACAGTCATGAAAATGTATGAATGAGCTATGATTGAGAACTATAAGCTGGCGGAAAAGCTTTAGTTTGCTGAACAAAGTTAACAGTCAACTGGCCCTTCAGGAGAAGAGATGAAACTCACTGTTGAGCCGACAGAGCTAAAAAAGAAAAATGTTGATCAAGTCAGCATGATCAAGGAACTAAAGGTTGAGCAGTCTCAGTAAGAGAAAGAAACGGTTTAGTTCAAACCTGAACTAACTGAGACCAGCCTAAATTTCAGTGCACTTCAGCATAGTGAAGCTTTACTCCAGCAGTGGATCAACACTCTGAACGGTGCTACAAAGAAAATGGAGACCATCCAATCAGTTCAGATGTGCCCATTGATCAGAATTGGATTAGGGTATAATCATAGTTCAGATGTGAATGGTGCATCCACGAGTGGCACCAAAACAGTGTCCTGAGTTGACTGAAGGCTCCAGTGATTGAGCGAAAGGATATAAGGCATGATGTGCCTAGCCCAGGCCTAAGTATAAATTACTTAGAAGACCTGATCCCATCAGGCAGCCCAGGTTACACAACTGAACTACTATCAGCGCAAGCCTACTCAACAGATGAAGTCTGTGCCGAAAGCACATTCTACTTGGAAATGTACCCCAACATATGTTACAGTCTATCGAAGGCATTCTACACACAGTAAAGCCTCATTTACACCTCCACAACACTCTCGTGCACCACATCAGCACGTTCACAAACTAAACCCCCTTCTCAATCAGTACAAAGGTCCATGGCCTAGCAAAAGAAGCCAATGACAGTTTACATCGACTTCCAGGGAAGACATATCAGACATGACCCCAACGTCAGAATTATCATGCAGATCTGGGTTCCCTAAAGAACTACTAATGTGCAAGAACCCACTTCATACTGGGTACCTAAAATATGATTTTTGCAGGTTGTGTTGATCAGTCAAAAAAGAAAAAGAACCTTCCAGCCCAAAAGTACATATGATACTTGGACAGTGGATGTTCAAGACACATGACTAGCTATAAGGAATAACTGACTAACTATGTGGAGAATGAAAGCGAGAAAGTGGTATTTGGTGATAACTCTATCGGATACACCAAAGGCTACAGTACTCTTTCGATCGGTAACTCTAACATTTTCAATGTCAATTACATTCTTGATGTAGGGAAATATGATTTTACTCTCTTCTCGAGGATCTATCTTTGATGTTTAATTTACCATAGATTGATTATATACCTAGCATGTATCTATATAATTAATTGCAACACGTAGGTGTTTAACTGTTAATTTGTATAAAATAAGGTCAATGGCAGACTCTAGCTTTCATCTTCTGGATTGTATTCCGGATATCTATTCTCCAATACTGAGTGAAAACAATCTATGGAGAATACTACAAAAATTTGCCTCCTTCTTTGGACTATGAGATTTTCGAAAATCTCAACTAAAGAATAAGGATTACTTCTAATTTCTCTCACATTGTATTTATAATCATTCCTATAATCCTAATTAGATAGGAGTCCTGCATATCTAACAAATACAATCATACTTTACAGATAAATCATAACTAAAATAATTATATCTTGATATCTAATAGTATTAGATAATATCTCTTGCTATCTAATGATATTAGATAATATATCTTGATATCTAATAATATCAGATAATATTTATCGAGATATTGGAGATATATTAAAATAATACATTAATCAGAACAGAGTCTCAGTGGGACTCTACTACGGTTGGGCCAAAATTATAGCTGCTCCAGGCCTTGATGGGCCAACCCAGGGATCAAACGTAATGAATAAAGATGAGCCTGAATGAATCAATGATCTTATGTTCAGCCAATAACATAAATTAATTCATATACATTTATTCATTCCACTAGATAATAAATGCTGACTTGCCCTTTATTACCGAAGTTGAGTCGGGCTTGCACTTAGACTTAAGAATCCCCGTATTTAAGATATCGCACGTCCATTAATTATTTATTGCATTCCATTGCTTAAAATAATTAATCTCTTTAATTCATAAGTATGTCACTCAACCTTATTATTGTACTTGAGCTAACTCAACTGCGGGGTTTAGTACAATAAACATTTGAGCTCCTTAAGGGATGTCATCATCCTAGCAGACACGATGATTCGTGCATGTAACTAACATGACATATAAGCACGGCCACCACCCACGATGCAGAGAATCTTGGGTTATCTCATGAAACCCTCAACCATAACAAGTCAAAGTGATGGTCAATAACTCATACTCACCTAAAACCTTATCGATGTTTAGATCAATGTAAAGTCACCGAGATCTAGGTTCTTCAGTATAATACCTCGACCGTCTAAACTTGGTTTAGAATGAACCTGATTTTTGAAATTAGGATTTTACATCACTAATAATAATAAAAGATTATAGAAATTATATATATGTACAAGAATTATGTAAGTTGATAAGATTTAGGGATTGAACCCAAATGGATTAAACTAATTACAATGTATATATGTATACATATATAGTATAGGCAATTGGAAAAGAAAAATAAGAAAAAGAAAAAGACAAAAGAAAATAAAATTAAAAAATAAATATATATGTAGCATTGTGGCGTCAAATGAGTTAATCCAAAAGTTACAAATATAATATTATATTATATATATATATATGTATGTCTTTGAAATAAGCGTGTGTGTCGTGAATATATATATATATATATATATAGTATGTGTGTGCAAAGGTGAAATAGTGTGTGTTACGTGTGTGCATGCATGCTTAGAGTGTGTTGTGACATGTATGTGCGTGTGGGTAAAGTAAAAGCAAGCAAAGGATCAACTTTTCCAATGTTTTACCGTGGTGCTTTCATTTCGTGTGTTTCTATGTTTTTTTTTCTTCTCAATTTCTCGTCTCGTTTTCGATCTTTCGTTAAATCCGAACCGATACTAAGGTTAGTCTCACCATTACCTATATTCCTATGGTTTAAAATTTAAATTTGGTGTATGTTTTGTATTTGTGTATTTATTTTTGAAATATATTAAAAATAGGGAGATGATGCCAAATGCTAGAAGTCGAGAACTAATGTTGTTCGAATAATCCATATATGCTAGGATTATGAATATGGTTAAAAGTTATTAAGGTTAGGTTTTTGCTCATTTTTAAAGCCGAGCTATAGTCGATTTTTCGATTTGTATTGAATGAAGTGACTTCATATTTACAGTCTATGTTAGCCTACTACCATATAAAATTAAATTGGGAATTTTTCGTATGCATTAGGACATAAAACATATTTGGCTAAAAATCTAAAGCTCCACGTTCGGATTATCCGATCTTTGTTTGTCAAATGTTATCACATATCTGTATTCTATGATATATCTAGCATGACATATAAATTTATCATAATTTTCTAGGTATGTTAGGTATTTTCCTAAAAATTTCATGTATCTAAAGTTGGCTGTTCGAGGATACCGTAAATGTTATACGAAATGTAAAGTGACATATGAGTTAGACAATGTATAATAAGTAAACGATTAAAGTTTTGGAAGAAATTGATCGATGTTTGCTTAGTTAAGTGTGAGAAATCAAGAATAGTTTGTTATTAATATTCGAGCATGTGTGTGCGTAGAGTTATGATAATCGCCTGAGTTATGATTTATGCCTAGTTAAATATGGTTTTCTCCGAATAGTTGAAATAGACATGAGATACAAGAAATGAAACGAGGACTTAGAATTTTAATGTGGTTCGATGTTAATGAATAAGCTTGTCCCCAAGCTAAGAATATAATATGAGAAAATATAATAAATGAATGAAAATAGTAGCTTCACTACGACCAAGTGGAACCAAATTGAGATATTTTATATCTCTTATTCAATAATGATGATGCAAAATCCTAAGATATTAAAAGTTATCTAGTTCGTTGATGATAATCGACGTTATCCAAGAACCAAATGAAGTACTAAACCTTTCTTTTATGTAAAGGTAAAGTATGAAGGTAACAGAAGAAGAGAAATGAGAAGTACGTCGTATTGCTAAAAGTATATATCAGGTGGGCTTTCTTACGAAACGATGAACCTAAATTTTCATCCATGATGCTTTACTGAAATCAAGTGATATGAAGTATTTGATGATATTATTTGTCAAAATGTTTATGTTTATGTGTGAATCCTATCCGTGTTGGTTCGCCACTATGAATGATAATCGATCGGATCCTATGCTAGCCGAAGGTGCCTAGTACGGATTAACATGTACACTATGGTGACTGTTTGCTGAAAGGTTTTCTCGATCGATCACAGCGTCCGTGGGAGGTGGCCACCTTCCCGGCGCATATATTCTGAATATGGATCATCTTGACGAAAATGATCCGCCCGGACAATCTTATGAAAATGAAAAGTATTTAGTAAGCAGGTATTTCTAATAAAACCTTGTGTGTTACTGTGATGGGAAGTTCAATATATGTTATTCAAAGTATTTGGCATGTGTCTACTGAGTACCTAGTACTCAGCCCTGCATATTCGTTTTTGATGTGCAGGTTGAGCAGGTGTTGCGATGGTGTTGTGTTGAGCGGAGTAATCTTTTGACAATGTAAATATACGTAACCTTGAGTGCATATCATCATATATGCATCTCACACGATTCCGTTGCAAACACTTGAATATCTACCTTTTTGCTAGAATATGTAAACAATTACTCTTTTGTCGAGCCTTCTCGTCTGCTCGAATATGTAAATTATAGCACCTCGATCACGAGATCCTATGTATATTCAATATTATCTTTTGTTTCACATGATGAACACCCAACCCCTTTCTTCCCATTGTTTTATCTCATCCTAAGTGTGACTCCGCTAAGCCATCCTTAGGGATAGCGGGCGTGACATTCACGACGGTCATATAGAAGAACTCATCTCACCGTGATCCATCAATGTCGAGGCGTGTCGGCATAAACATGCAACCAAGTCAAATCACTTCTTATCTATATTGTAGCCTATACTGAGACAACTCGTCCTCAAGTTATCTCGGTTGTGATCCTTTTTATATCTCGATAAACAACCAATCATACGCCTTCTATGATCTTCTACACACTATATGATCTAACTTTTGTATGAGATAATGGGACACATATATGCAATCAAGTAAACAATTCAGATATAAGATTTTAATAGTGGCAATAGAATACATTGTATACAAGCTCAACCATTATGCTTTAAGTATACAAATCCAACACTTGGTTTTAAGCATAATCCATATTTTTTAACCAATTATGTGATAACGACTTCACTGTCGAAATTCAAAAGAATCAATTCATAGTTAAAAACAGTGTTTAGTATGATTTTGTGCTTATTCTTGGTATTTTTATGCATACCGTTTCCTGTGGTTTGTTCTATTTCTGCCATTGTTTTGATTAGTATTTAGCGATTCAGACTTATTTGGTTTGTTTAGAAGTTTTGTAGAAAACGGTATTAAATGGGGCGAAATTTGTCTACCAAGGATGGAGGTATGTTGAAGAGCATCTCGATAGGAGTCCGTAGGTGCAAACGGATCATAATTCGGAGTTCAAACGAGGGAGAACATAGTGAATATTCAAAGTCGTGCACCCGTGTGCACGTGCACCCCAGCGTCTGTGCTCTACCTCGCCCCAGTGCCTAGCCCGTTTGGCGCTCCAGGGCCAGCGCCCGTCACTTGTCCACCCCGTCAGGTGCTCCACCCATTGCTCGTCCAGCTTCTATCCGACACTCGCGACACTCCAACGCCCGCTTCACTCGAGCGCCCAGCCTCCGCCAGCGCTCAATCCCATCGCACGCCACACGTATTCCAATGCCCATCGTGCATCCCATTCATCTCGTCTAGCGCTCCAGCAACCTTTTTACCCATTCGACACTGGCTCCAACGCCCACGTCCTAGCGTACCTCGCCCGCGTCTCGTTTCGTTCAGCGTCCGTTGGGCGTTCTCACCAGATTTCCAGCGCTGGCTTGATTTTCAATGCTCGTTTCATCTCCGTCCTCATCTTGTACACACATACAGATAGCCCGGCATCCAGCTTCACCCACGTCGGTCTTTGGCACCCTCGGCGTCACTCTAGTGGACTCTCCTGGCCCGTCTCACTCCGTCTGGTCTTGGGGTATCTCTCGGTTCGTTCAGAGTCATCCATGTCTTGGCTTAAATCTGTCCGAAGTTAGGCGGGCTTTTGGGCCCATTTCGGCGTTATTTTTGGGCTTTTGAGGTTTTATAAAAGTTAAAAATTGTCTCTTCTCTTACAATTTTGATTCATACGATTTTCTTCTTCCTTTTCTCTTTTCTTTTCCTTTTAAAATCTTGTACTTGGATTGAGCGATTCGGATTTTGGATAACGAATTCGTCGATAAATGGTTTGTAAGTTTTTCGTGAGGCACAACCGTAGCCGCGTGAGGCGTGATCGTGGCCGCATTGTGCGACGCATGAGGTGCGTCCATGGCGCGTTGTGTGGAGTGGGCGGCATCGCGGCGCTTGGGCAGGCGAGTCGTGTCTTTGTGTTGCACGTCTTGCGACTCGATGATTCACTCCGTTTTCCCTCGTCCGAATTCCGAATTACGATCCGTTTGTGGCTACGGACTCCTATCGAGATGCTCTTCAATAAAAAACAACTCTTGGTAGATCCATTACGTACTATTTAATGCCATTTTTCTACAAAATATCGAAACAAACCAAATAAATCAGAATCGATAAATACTAATCAAAACAACGGCGTGAATAGGACAAACCATTGAAAACTAAATGCATAAGAATACCAAGAATAAGTACAAAATTATACTAAACAACTCCTCCACACTTAAACCTTTGCTTGTCCTCAAGAAAACATTATCACCACGACACAAGAAGAGAAATCGAGAAAACAAACATTCAAATGGATCATACTACGACATCACGTCTTTCTAGAATTTTTAAATCGATACACTTTTCAACATGGTAATGAATCAATAATTGATTGAGCATGCTGTTTAATCCAAGCAAATCACCAATCTGATCTTCATGTATTTAATAATCGAATAGACGACTCATATAGACACCTTGCATAAAATATCTCATTTTCAACATAACATACAACCACAAATACCAGATGTGACGAATCAAGTAAGATTATAGGACAATATTCATTAAGTCAAACCTTCGAGTTGTAAACCTGAGTATCCTAATGTCATTTTCCATACTCATCACTTTTGAGCTTCCATTCGAGAAGCAACATGGAGAGAAATGAGTAGAGCCCCCTATTCCAACCTTAAGCCCACTTATTCAACTATCGACAAATTATTCCAACTCTTTTATTTTTATAAAACTTTTTCATATTTTCATAATTTTTCCAAGATAAGATCTGAGGAGACCATACAAGTAACAACGATAATCAACCACATATATCACTTCATCACAATTTATTTTTGGCGTGCCCCACGACTAGACCAATCATCAACATTATCAAGGCAAGTCATACATCGATAAAATTATTAGAAATCAGTTCGGACATGCATACCCAATCAAATCATGCTCACTCACTCTACTGTGTATACTAGGCGATAAAGCATACTCAAATTCAAGCAAAAGCGATAAAAGGAGGACGACACACCCAAACAAACACAAATCACATGCAACACACAAAGACTGCAAGCATGCTCCACACTTTAGACAAAAACCAAAATGTAAAATGTAGAAGTGAACTTCCACGAAATGGGAGAGCTTCTCAATGACGTCTGATGATGTTTTATGCACCCAATTTTAGAAGGCCAAATCTATAATAATAATAATCATCATCTTAGGGATAATCATGATACATACATATATATATATATATATATTGATATGTATTCTATTTCTAATCAAACTCTATGTACATATCAAACTCTAATATTTTATTGTTTTAAACTTATCTCCACTTGAAATCCTCAAATTAGGCTTTGTAAAACTTTAATTTGTTGAACCTAGTTTTATTTTATAGGATTAAGATTTAATTAATAAGAGTTCAGTAGGATTACGACTTTATTAAAGTTTTATATATATATATATATATTTATTTATATATATATACACACTTTACACACATATGGACACAACACACACACCCCATTCCACACACTCCACACACACACACACACTTCGCTTCACACACACACGGTGCACATACACAAACACACACTGCACACACACACATGCACACAGCACAAACACACATTGCACCCAAACACACACTGCACACACACTCCACACACACACGGCGCAACTAGGACCCTCGTTTACGAATTGAGTTAATTTTTATTTGTTTTGCTCAACAAAATAAGGTGGAGAAATTTATGCTTGTGGTTATATTATCCCTATTGTTTTATATGTTTTATATTCATATTAATTATATGACTACATGTTTTTATTTTTAAGACTACTTGATGTTTATGTTAATATATATATTCTCATGTTATACAATATATTCTATATATATTTAAGACCTCACAGTATATTAAGTCTCATGTTATTATTATATTTAAGACCTCACAGTATATTAAGGTCTCATGTTATTATTATATTTAAGGCCTCACAATATATTAAGGTCTCATGTTATTATTATATTTAAGACCTCACAGTATATTAAGATCTCATGTTATTATTATATTTAAGACCTCACAATATATTAAGGTCTCATGTTATTATTATATTTAAGACCTCGCAGAATATTAAGGTCTCATATTATTATTATTATATTTAAGACCTCATAGAATATTAAGTCTCACGATTATATATATATATATATATATATATATATATTTTCATGATATTAAATTCTATTTATGTGGCAATATGAAAGATTAACATGTATTACATATGTGGATAATTGCATTGTTCCTCACTGAGTATATTTATGATATCTCACCCCTATCTACTTTCAGTTTTGCAGTTGATGAGTCGAAGCAGCCATGGAAGTCGAGAATGACTAGTACAATAAAAAATCATTTATTTATTTTAGTTCAAGTTATGAGATTTTCGATATTGATTAAAATTTTAAGTCTTTAGTTAAGTCGTTTTCAAATTAAATATTATTTTTTAGACACGTCTTTTAGTTTATTATTTTTGTTTAACATGGTCACTTGTGAAAACAAGATTGATCCAGTCCTTTTATAAGAAAGTCAAAATTAAATTTATACTTATTTGTTGAGTTTACAAGAGTTTTATTTGTTGTTCAAGTTTAAATTAAATAACAATATAACATTATTATTTTTTTTAAAAATTTGGGTGTTACAACGACGTCCAGTGGATTGAGTGTTCATGCTATGCAGGTCGCCACAATTCTCATCTTACTTATTAAAACACGAAAAGAAAAATAAAAGAAACAAAACAGAAAAAAAACAAATAAACTGGTGGGTTGCCTCCGCGCGGCTTCGTTCAATGGAGCGGCTCCACGGTAACAACGGACTATCCATAGTCCTTTACCTATAGGAATATCATCTCGGCCGAGGCATCGGTAGTAACATTATAAGTACAAGGGACGGTCGAGGAAGCAAATAGTAAATCAATTAAGCTTAAATCAAACATCTATTCTTGAAAGAAAATAGATAACCTCAACTCCTAGAGCACAATACTTTGGTGAATTAGGATGTTGAAATATTATAGATGCTACCTCAGCGTTTGTCCTCTCCTCGTCCTCCAACCGATTCGAAAAGAGATCAGTTGTCCATACTTAGTCTTATCTTGATGTAAACTTAACTCTTCATTATCATCATCATCACCGATTCTCTCTCAACTTCATCATCTTGAGGAATATGATGGAAGAAGTTTGCTCGATTGACTCGGCATCTCCTACACACTTTGGTTGTGAACCAATTCTTCCACTATCTGGCTAACGGTGACTTGGATCATTACGTTCGATAGATGCTTCCAACATTTGAACCTTTGTTGACTCGTCGTATGAAAGACATTAGTGTGTCTTCCAATGTTGGCTTCACCGGTGACTACCTGAAGGAAAGCTGTAATGTATCCTCAATGTCGGTTTCACACTTGCTTCGCTGATGAAAGCTTACAATGTATCCTCCAATGTCGGCTCAGCGGGATGTTCTTTGGAACAAGAGGTCGACTATATGAAGAACTACGAGATGCCTCCGGTAGGGATCATAAGCTTTTGTAAAAATCGTAGTCTATGAATAAAGACTACATTTTTTGGAAAAAATACGTAGTCTATGCAGTGTAGAGATAAGCTAAATTTGTAGTAGTGATTGATACAGTCGAAAAGGTCTCATCGAAATCGATGCCCTCAATCTGAGTGTACCCTTTCATCACAAGCCTGACTTTGAAAGCCGAAACCTCTCCATTGGAATCTCTCTTCCTCTTGTATACTCATTTACTATGGTCCTAACTATATGAAGAACTCGAGGATGCCTCGGTAGGGATCATAGGCGATGCTCCTGACTGACGAGTATCCCTCAAAATAGTCGAATTGGGCTCCTTCTTCGTGAAGAATTTGCCCAATCGACGAACTTCCTCACTCCGGACTGTCCCGACCATATTACGTATCCACAGTAACCACGCATTAATAGACACAAACTACAAAAACAATATCACACGCACTGTTGGAGAAAATAGTAACAAAGAAAAGAAAGAAATAAAAAGAAACATGGTGGGAAAAATAAATAAATAAAAGAAACACGAAAAACAAAGCGACATAAAACCTAAATCCTTCCCGACAGCGACGCCAAAATTTGTTCCGATCAAATTGTTCTTTTAAGTCGCTTCGCAATAATGCGAGGTCCTTATAGGCGGTAAGGTCGACCAAGTCGAATCTCTCGAGGAAGGCTTAACGGGCTATGGTTTAATGTCACACACGAAAGCGAAAAAGAAATACTAACATCCTAAAATAATGGGATGCATCACGGAGCAGACGAAAGCAGGAAATAAAATAAAGCGGTAAAATGGATGCACTTGGACAACAAGAGGAATTGGCGGATACATGGAATTGGAGCGGTGTTCTAGGTTGAAAATATATCCTCCTTATATTGATTCAATGACCGTACACAATCATAAAACACTCATGCCTCTCACCTAAGCGTTACTCAATAACTAATCTCTTGATCTCGTTAATGTTAGACTCGAAATTAAAGGGGAATCTCTCAACCTAACCGCCATCAACTAAGAAGGATATTTAACTACAAATACACACGATAGCAAAACCCTATCCATATATATTAATTACTCAACAACAAATCAATCTCTCGACTCAGTTCGTTATCAAACTTATATCTAATATAAATCGCTCTCGCATTACTTCATAATCAAACATAAGCACATATATCGACCTACACTATTCTTTCCGAACACCATGTATGAAGATCATGAAATAATCAATTTATATGGATAAGAAAATTACAAATCATCAACCCAAGAATCACTGATTCAAGACAAGAACAAATCGACATTTATTTCCCAATAAATTGATAATTCATCTCATAGTATAAATTATTCCTATAACAATTACATGGACATAATGAAGCGAGAAAAACTTATAAGCTATTCATAGATAAATTAGTCTTCCAAAATCCGAATCGCACAATCGATTGTTAATCCAAGTACAATAATTAAATGGAAAGGAAAAGAAAAGAGGTAAAAGAGAGAAAAATCGCATGAATCACTTGTCTCAATAGAATCTGGCTGCTCTCATATTTAAACAACCATCGAAAAGCCCACGAAATCAAAGAAAATGGGCCCAAAATCATGCCCGCCGCAGACGGAATGAAGCGTCGGACGCGAGCGGCTTCTGGAATGAACAGAGAGGTACCCGATGATAAGCGCACTTTTACCCGTTTATTGATGATATATTTAGATGATTCTAGATCTATTAAATACGTTTATAGAGTCTTATTTATGCTTTTAGCTATTTTGGAAGATACCGCTCTTGGGGTTTCTCTTTGGTGTTTTGTAGGCTTTTCAAGTGATAATCGATGCACAAGACAAAGATGTAACCAAAGATGATGAAATGGATATGACAAATTTGGATGTGAAAATTTTACAATGTTAAAGATCATCTCGATAGGAGTCGGGGCAAGCGGATCGCAATTGAAGTTGAACGCGAGAGAGGGCGAACGATGAAGTCAAGGCGAGGCTAGCGACCGAGCTCATGACGCGAGAAATCGTCGAGAACGCCCGAAGCTTGCGACCGAGCTCTCGACATGAGCCCGGCCGCGAGGCGAGGCGGCTAGGCACAAAATTAGGGTTTTCCTGCACCTATATATGTATCCCCAAGCTTGCTCCCCGCCCCAACCTCTCCAAGCACAATTTGTTCGGTTTTTATAGTTTTCATATTTTACACTCTAGTATTGATTTAGATTCATCTAAGCATTAGATTTTCATTGTTCTACATTAGTTCTACGCATTGTTATCGCTTTGGAGCGATTTTGTCGAGCAATTCGTATTTTCTCGTTTGTTACTTGGGTTTGGATACGAACCCAACCATTGTTCTTCCGACGCTACACTACGGGTTTAATCTATTTAATTCTTATTTCTATGCTTAATTAGTATTTTATTTCGTTTATTATGTCTATCTAATTTCCGTTCTAATCCTAGGGTTTGCATGATTCTATCATAAATGTTGTGATTCATGCTATTATTATTTATCTTCGGTATTGATTTATGATTCTTGGTGCTTAATTATATGTGTTAATTTACGATCAATCTTGATGCATATCTAGTTCCGATTAATTACTTAACCGTTTTAATTGTCAATCGATCTTGAATGCATAATCTGAATAAGTCTTGAGTCGTGGTGAGATAGGAACATTCGTAGGAAGCATATTCTTTGTGATCCTTTTGGAGTTACATATTTTCACCTAGAGGCGTATGATAATAGGAAAATTAGTAATCAATGACACAATTGTAAATGGCGAAATTGTTGGTTACATGTGTGATCTTCCATCTTATGCGGATTAAAAGCGGTTAATAGTAGCGGGATAAACATACGTTGTGGGTAGGATTAATGCATCCCTAGGGTTAGTCTTTCTATCTTATTATCTCTTTGATTGTTTATTGCTTTCGTTTATTTTAAGTTGTTACCTTTTGCTTTGGATTTAATATTCGAAGCCCTAAACCCTTCATAAACCAAATATGTTCTTGGATAATGATGAATTGTTGTTGAGTTAGCTTCTGTGTTTTCGTGTTACAATCCATGTGGATGCGATACTTGACTTACCTTTATACTTGCACGTTTTCGTGTTAGAAAAGTGAGTGATCAAATTTTGGCACTGTTACCGGGGATTGTTAAGATTATATAGGAATAACTTGACAATTCGGAATGATTAATTCAAGTTGTATTTTACTTTTTTATTTCTTGCGTAACGGTTTCTCTCTTTTCTCCGGTAGTTTATGATCACAAGGTCGGGGACCTCCGAACTATTTTAGATCCGTAATCGAAAATACCCAAATGAGAATGAGGCGAGAAAGAAGAAGGCGAGATGGCGACAAATCCGAATAACGGGGGTGTACCTCCGAGAATCTTGCGTCTTGTGGCGAGTTTGCGAGATGCGGCGCGGATAGCGAACATGGGACTCATCCACCGTAGAGGCGAGACCGTTGAATTACATGTACCGACCACCAGAGCAATTCGAGGAGGTGGATGGGGTCGGAAGTGAATGCAAATAATTTTGAGTTAAAGTCGTACCTGATCAGCATGGTACAAGGGAGGCGATTAGGAGGAGGAGTGACAGAAGATCTGAACGCCCATCTCGAGACATACCTCGACATATGTGACACCATCAAGTAGAATGGGGTGCCACAAGATACGATCCGGATGCGCATGTTTGGATTTTCTCTGCGTAGCCAAGCGAAGGATTGGTTCAAGAGCCTGGACCGTAGTGGGATAGACAGTTGCGGGAAACTTTGCGAGAAGTTTCTTTCGAAATATTTTCGCCCGGCGGCCACGAAGATAATAGTCGAGATCTCCCATTTCTGCCAACAAGGAGATAAATCATTATTCGAGGCATGGGAGAGATTCAGGGGCTTATTGAGAAATGCCCACAACATGGATTCTCCAAGAGCGATGAGATCACGCAATTCTACGGTGGGTTGACACTTCACACGAGGAGCATTGTGGATGCATCGGCGGGAGGATGCCTATTGAATCGGCAGTGGAGGAGGCCAGAGAATCATAGAAGAGATGGCGCCAGCGGCTATCAATGGCGATGGAGAGAACACACGTGGTTAAAGCATTTCTTTGTGAGAGTGACTCGAGATCGATGATCTCATGGAGAAGTTTACTCTTTTGAAGAGTCGATTCTAGGCGGAGAACGTGAATTTTATAAATCGGAGGAACAATCACGAGAAATCCGGCATACAATCTAACAACAGAATCATCAAACTTGTGGTATGCAAACCCCAACAACTTCCGGCGAGGCTTCACGGTGCGAATGGGATAATTCGAGAGCGAAGAAGCGAGCACAGAGGATATGATGCAACGAGTTGGTTGTGAGCAACCAACATCTGGCGACACAAAGAAACTTGTTCATCGGTACCAGCGGCGAGGGATTACAGTGGAAATCCACCGTAGCGACGATGGGCAAGAATTTGAAAATAATGGAGAACCGGATCACGAATAGTTGCACAACAAAGCGCGCAACATAAGTCGGGCTAATTTCCGAGTGTCTGAGTGAACCCAAAGAATCGGTGCTTTGCTATCCGGTTGAGGTGAGCGAGCTTACGAGAATCACCCGTGGCAAAACGATGAAAATGGTGCAAATCTGAGGAACTCACGATCGAGCTCGCGATCGTGAGTCAACCATGAAACCGAGCGAAAGTTTTCGAGAGACGCTGCATTGACCAAGCGACCGCTAGGCGGCGCGAAAGTCTGTGAGAGAGTTCTGCCGAGGAGTTAGCGATCGAGGCGGCGACCGCCACCGGCCGCGAAGACCGTTAGCGTAGCCCGTATGCCTAGCGACCTATCTCGCGCCGTGAAGATGGCCGCAAAGGCGCTCAAATGAAGAAATATCCCATATACACTCCTCCGATCCCATTCCCGAGTCGTTCCCAAGCATGAAGATAGGGTGACCACAGTGATGACCCGACTTCCCAATGAAGTATGGATCATATGGATCGTCCTTTGGTATGATAAAGCGGCGGATATAAACACAACTAATTAATGCAATTAACCATTTAACTACTCGATAGCATAGACTCAAGGGATAGGCTATTCAATACCAACTCGAGTCACGAAGGACTCGTCAAAGGTTCGAGGTTCAAATATAACCTAATCGGGCACAATTCGAGGAATGAGGTACAACCTCAAGTTCAATACTAGATGAAAGCGGTTATAATCAAAACATCAAAATAATATCGAGTTAGGAAGCAAATAAGCGTGTGGACATGCATATGACGATGCATGCCCAAGGTTCTAGAAACCTTTCTAATAAAGCATCAAAACAATCACTACTCTGCACCACCTCGCACCCATCATCGATCCTTGCTCAACCTACACATCAAAAACGAGATGCAGGGCTAAATACAAAAGTAC